>JBCFYV010000148.1:0-120455 GCA_039000515.1 Timema cristinae | reverse complement strand
ATAAAAAATTTTATTTTGATAAAATCTATACATACATACTGAAATATACAAAATGCACACTTACAGTTATTAATACAATTGATTCAAATAAACTTTACTAAATTTGGAAAAACTAAAAAACCGCCTTGTAAAAAACCCCCAGCACACTTTTACATCCAGTTAAAGAGGGGTTTTTAAAGTTGAAAAAATTTGGATTGTGGACTGGCCAACAATTGTGGCACTTCGCATATCGAGTTACACGGAATGTAAGTTTCTAAAGGGGACTAGTATTCTTCTCCGGTAACAAATTTTTTTTTTTAATTTTAATTTATAATTCCCTGATTGGTTGAATCTTTTTTGAACCATTTAATGCAATGCCTTTATATATCTTTTTTTTATATAGCATGCTTCCCACATGCACAAACTATACTTGAATATACCAGTTTTTTAAAATTTGATGAAAATAGGTCCTTTTTTAAAATGGTTGTGTTTCACAACAACATTAAAAACTTTAAATATTAATATCATTAAATAAGTCCCAAAATTTAAAAATAACATTCACAACCCCAACCCCACAAGCATAATCTTTTTTATTATTTAAATAATAAGTTAACTGCTACCATTAATAACAAAAAATTTCTGTATTAGCATAATATTGAAACTGACCTCTTTTATTTCCATCGTGCAACAATATTTTCCCAAAATTCACTATTTTATTCAAAGTGTTCTATCTGAAAATATTGGGGGGCGGGGGCGGGGCCCCCTGCTAACGATGCCCAATTTGAAAACAATTTTTTAATATAAATTTGGTGGTAATTCCCACGTTTTCCTTGTTGCATTTACAATGCTGGGTTGCTTTGGCTTTTAAAAACAATACGTCAACCCCCCCCCCAAACAGTTAAATACATTATAATTAGATTTTTGTGTTTTAAAACTTGTGCTGTATGCAAATAATTATTTTCCCTAATTAGATCTGGTAAATAATAATTGCTTGTGTTTATTACCTTTGTTTATAGTTTTTCTTAATTATATTCAAAATGGAAAAAGTTAATTTTCTGAGACACATATGGATCTATGTCTGGTATTGTCTTCTCTTATCTTTTAGCTTATAACTAGAGAATAGTTGAATACATTTTTGTTCAGATCTGAATATTCAATTCAATTACAAATCTATAATTTGAACGCAAATCTTAGCATACATGGTAAACAAACATCATTACTAAAACTTAATATGCATTAAGAAAAATATAATACACTAGACAATCCTGCACGGCGTTGCCCATGACCCACTGTGTTATAAGATTTATATAAGGCCCTCACTTCCCCCCCCCACTCCCCTTCACCCCCTACTACCTGTGACCCATTGTAGTATAAGATTTATATAAGGCCCTCACTTGCCCCCCCCCCCCCGCGCTACCTGTGGCCGACCCACTGTAGTATAAGATTTATATAAGCCCCCCCCCCCCCCCCCCCATGGTGCCCGATTTCAAATGGAAACGTAATTCTAAGCCAGATTATGTCAATAAATATAGCTATATTATACCTTGTGTAAAACTATCGACATTTTTATGAGGAATAAATTAAATTTTCAAAATAAAATATAGCCTATGTTACTCACTGATAATGTAGCTTTATATTGGTGAAAGCATTTTTAAAATCGGTCCAGTAGTTTTTGAGTTTATCCATTACAAACAAAGAATCAAATCTTACCTCTGTATAATATTAGTATAGAAAATAAATAAAATTATAGAATTGTGGAAAAATAAAAGCATAAATAAAAGTAAAAATACTAACTCATATTTACACACACCTCAATATTTCGATGCCCTTATTGCATTTTCCTCAAGAAGTAGTATAAGACTGAACAGGAAGCTAGCTTAAGTGACGCCAGCTTGGTTGTGCAGGATGAAAACTTATTTGGTGGATTTTAAATTCTCTTGAGGTTCATCATTCAATAGTAAACTAATTATTATAGGAGTACTGGTTGTTGCTCTTATAATTATTTTGGATTAAGCCACCAAGAAGAAGTATAATACTTAAAATTAAATTCTGATCCAAAATTTGCTAAAAAAATTAAGGTTGGGCCAATGCCGATTATTAATCCTATCATTGGCCAATTATGGCACAATCAGCTAAACTGCTGATAAGCATTTTAAACCCGATTATTTAGGACAATCTTTTGAACTGTATAAGCTAGAAGTTGGGTAGTGATGACTCATCAGTTTTAAGCTGGTTAGCTAATGACAGGAAAGTGATTGTCTTAGATGGAAAGGGAGAGTGTAAATTGTTTCGGTCATGTTTGAAAGAACATTCTATGGTGACTAATACTTGGCAACTCTTAAGTGAGACAAAGTAAGAGAGATATATTGCTAGAGGGTATATTTCAAGGTCAAGACTTTGTATGCAACAGGCTAGTGAAAGAGATAGTGTGAAAGAATGAAAGGGTAAATTTAAAGGGTGGATACCAAAAAAGATTCAACACTGGTTTATGACTACTGGACTGCTAAGATAATACCTTAGGTACTTATTATATAAATATTAACTGATTACTATATTCAATCTTGTATAAATATGGTATGAAGTGTATTATTTAAAATATAAATAATAATAATAATAATAATAATAATAATAATAATAATAATAATAATTGGTAGCTACTCTTTATGGGAAGAATTAAAACAAAGAGAATTTTAGCCAGTGAATAACTTTGTGATAGGTTTGAAATAGTTATTATAAATTATTAATAACTTATGTTTGCAGCTGAGCATTTTAGATTTATATCAAAGAGGTCTAAAGACTTACTTACCTTGTACTTTCACCTCCCTTGTTTCAAATAGCTGCCATATAGTTAAATTACTTACTGTGAATATTTTTAGTGTTAATATTTTTACTAAGAATTTAATGAACAAAAAATTGTGTGGATTCAAAAATGTATCTTTGTAGTTCTGTAATATTGTAAAAAGACAAACCAAATTATCAGCATCAAACTAATCAGCAAAAGGGCTGCTCTACCCAGCCCCAAGATGAATGTATATTATTTTATATGTATTTGTAATTTTGAATAATATTTATGATTCAAGGAATTTGAAAATTCCATTACTCCTTATAACATATCCAATGGCAGAACTAAGTACTATAGTTATGCTTTCATTTTCAGTTTTACTGCAGCTTCATCGTACAAAGTTGTGAAAAGCGCATCCTACCAGAAGTCTCTCAACCCTGCACTTCCACTGAGTTATGTGTATACTGATGAATCCAATACTAAATTAGATCTCGTTTCAAATGCAGGAACACAACCAATGGATAAGCGTAAGGAGAGCTGCGGGATAAAAGTAGGTACTGAATCGTGGACATTTAAAGGTTCTCAAAGATTTGGAACACAGATAACAGGGACAAAAATCAAACACAACCCAGAGAGGACCCCACCATCTTCCACATCTAACACACAAAACAAGACATTAGTAGTTGGAAAAAAAAACAAACACTCAGAACAATTCACTGAATAAAATAATGCACACTAATAATTTGGCACTCCAACAAAAGAAAAATTTCACTAACCCGTTAGAAAGAGAGAAAGATGCCAGTATTAGTCAAGAAGTGGGCAGTGAGACTCAAGAAGACAAGTTTATGGTGGTATGTATTCCAGGTTCGGGTTTCATTTACGTCTGTAATACTTGTGAACACATTTATGTTAGCTTGGATTCTGTCAACTCCCACCACTGTGTGGTTGACAACAGCTCCCTCTCAGGTAAGAAGGTCGAGTCTCAGAATGGCAGCTCTCAAAAGACTTTTGAAAGTGAGACTAGAAAGTACTTGTGTGAGTATTGTAGTCAAGTATTCAACAGACATGTTTCACTAACCTCACATCAGGCGGCTCATTTGCAAGATCTTCATGACCCAAGTTTGGAAAGTGATGATGGTGATGATGGTGATGATGGTGATGATGGTGATGATGGTGATGATGCCGACTATGTGGCAAATTGAATATGTCATGGCTTTAATTATGATAGTTCATACTCTGGAAAGTCACTGGAGATTAAATCAAAGAAGATATAATGGTACTCCTTATTAAATAACTAAAACAAAATTTAATTTGACAAATTACAGATGCAAAATTGTATTATTTTATAATAGAAATTCTAAATAATATATTTAAATATATTGAATTATTTTTGTTTTATTCTATTATGTATTTCCTTTTTACATTAATATTTGTTCTATGTAATTATAAATCTTACTAATGCAATAATTTTTATTAGTTAACAAAAGTTCACCAAAATGCACAAATGAAAATTGGGGCCACTTAATCCAATATTCACCTGGAAAGAGTAGAGAAAACTGATGAATTGCACGCAGCTATGATTTTAGTCCCCATCCTGATTATCAACAACAAATTACTAATGTTATGGATGAGATTTTGAGAGTTAAAAGCATGTATAGAGAAGTTTTAATGAATAGTGTATTTTTTTCTTAAGTAAAAAAAAATTATTTTGTTTAACTTCCTCTTCATTACATTTTGTCTCTGATTATTTTCTCTAATTGTTATGGCCAATGGTGTAATCAGAATCAGGAGTGGCCCATGGGTTGTTGACAAGGCAAGTAAGGGAGTTTTATAATCAGTAATCGATAGAGCCCCATAAAAATAATGAGACGTGATAAAGTGAAAAGTGTCATACAAAGATGGAGTAAAGTACTTTTTCCTTTGATAGTTTTTAGATATGATTTACAATGTTTTTGAAAAGTGAAATAAAACAAAATCGTATTGTTTCACGAAATCCTCCTATAAAACAAAATAACACCAATCTTACAAAAAATTTTTTTTAAATAAATATGAAATTAAGCAGAAATTTTGACCCTAAACAAACTTGACAAAGAATTTTAAAGCAAATATATAAGGCTTCAATAATAAGTTTTAATTTTGTATGCATTGTCTCAACATGTCAAGCTCATACATATGACTTAAAATATCCATCTAACCTCCTTAACAAGATTAAGGGGAATACTGGAGGTCCAAATATAACAAAATATAATATAGCAAAAAGGGGTAATAGGAGCGAGTACTTGGAGTTCTTTGGTTTGATTGTCTGTAGCCAAACATTCAAAACTCCCACCCGTTGCGGAGTGTAATACGAAAAAGGTCTATCTCCAGAGATAGATAAAAGAATGATAATTAATCTCAAAATAAAAGTGTACACCAAAATAAGGTATCAATCTATAACACAACATATAATCAAATACCTAGGATATGGTGGATTAAAAGTTATTAATAAGAATATGAAATATTTTTTTGTTGGTATTTATTTGACAGGCAATCAATCCTTTGAGAAAATATATAATTAATATAATGCGACAAAAATGACAAATACGAAATATCTGGGACATTATCAACGTATGCAAGCAATATTATATATATATAGGGAAAACTTACAGGGTTAATATTATTCAACAAATATTAATCTTTTAGTTAGATTGCCATTATCATAAATTAACCCATTACTGTAAAATGGCATTGATCACATAAAAAACAATATCAAGAAAATTAGTTACGAGTTCATATGTTATGAGAGAAAAACAGATCATCAAATAAGTTATCCTTAACTGGATAATTAAAAAATATTTCTCCTAAAAATTTAGAATATCGACCAAGACAACAATTTAACAAGCCACAGTAATATTTATCTAGAATTCTGTCCAAATATTTACTTTCCCTTTTAACTTTTTTATTTTATAACGATTATACAATTTTACCGTAATAACAATAAATTGCAAAAGTTAATGTTGAGACGTCATGGATAAAAGAACTATCATTTAATTTTAGAAGCATTACTGAACCCATGAATTATAAAAAGACCAAATAATACAATACTCATAAGATTCAAGATCGACTCTTTTGTCAATGGTAACATATTGTAAAAATTCCTAAAGTTTATAGTCGATTTTTTTTATTATCGAAGAACAAATAAAGATCGATCATCGATATAAATGTCTCGATCGTGTACTTAATAGACTTTGATGTGAAGTCAAGCATATTTCCAATTATTATAAATTTAAAATATAATTACCGAAAAAAAATTTGAATAAGAAATTTACATGATTTAAATAAGAAATATTAATGAAGCAGAAAAGAAAATTTTGATCTTACATTTTATATTAAACGAAGCTAGAGCTTCTCCTGCTCCCAATCCGATCAAGTCCAAGAGTGACGTCTGATCGCTCAGACGCCATTATATATTCAACGCAACCCAGAAAAAGAATGACGGAAAAAGGGGTGGGGGACACACATGGAATATTCGGGAACCACACACGCGTATGAGAATATACATCGAGAAATTTCTTTACAGTTCAAAGCTCCTCCTAAACTAGGGGTGAATAGAACATCTTCACAACAAAAAAACTTTGGCACAGGCCAATTGCACAATCGAGGGTCAGTATTAAATCCAACGTGCGGCAGAGTAGGTGTGTTTGATAGTAACTCGCGTTAAAGTTCCTTTGTTGAAGTCGGCTGCAGTACGATGGGGTATGTTTAATTTATTTTATTTGTACACATATTATAGCTAAATGCTACAAGAGGCCCCCTGTTGAATATATCTTTAATCTTCGATTGATCCACCTCATTTTACATGTTAAGCTGTTTTTTTACTGAATCGTAGTTGAAGTGAAATTTTTATTTCCCTCCCTCACTTTCCCTTATTTGCATTCACATAACTGTATATTTCTCAGAACTAGCAAACCTCTCCTGGACACCTGCTATCAGGACTGGCAGTTATTCCACTAATTTTAGTGTGATTTCAAACATCTATAAATACAGATAGCAGTTTAGTGACATGCTCTTTCTCACTCGTACTCAACATTGTACTCGCCATATTTGTTAAGTACCGTGTACTCATGTTATTTATATATTAATTAGGGTTAATCAATTTGTTTGTATGTCTTCATGACAATGTGGAAAAAAAATTCTTAATAACTGTCAATGGGAGCTCCTATCCTCATATGTTTAGTCATATATACAATAAAGTGAGTGAAATAACATGCAGTAACATTGATACTATTATTTTTAATATTCATCATGAATCAGTGGCTAAAAAGAGGTAATTTGGGTAAACAATCTTTTCAAAAATTGATTCTTTGGCCTTGATTAATCAATTTTTGGATCGATTTAAAGGCCTCAATCTGATTCACTTATCGATTCTTTTTCTAGCAAGATTGAATCGAAAGAAATCAAAACTTTGAATCGATTCAGGGAAATTTAATTTGATTGGCTATAGGAAATTTTTTTGTTAATTATTAGTACTAGAAAAATTTCGAAATTAAGTCTTGCAATCTTGGGCTACTAATTAGATATTATTTGTCTTTAGTTAGTAACGTGAAGAGAATTACCCACTCATCTGCTCTTTTTACGTTTAGGTTCTGTAAATGATAACATCACGTTTTTATTATGTAATATATTTATGGTGACGTGTTGGCCAACAAGTCAATATTATTATTTAGCACCGCGTCTTACTACCCTTGTGGGTTATACGCTTTAAGTACTAATTATGCTAATGGATTAGGAATTAGGAAGGTTGAATTAGAGGAAGTGAACCGGCATTTACGTGGAGGGAGAGTGGAAAACCATTAGGAAAAACCACCACCAGTTCACCCGACCGAGATTCGAACCTCGATCTCCCCGTCCTCAGCAGTCGAGCTCAACACGACAAGCGCGCTAGCCAACTACGCCACCGAGGCGGGTAACAAGTCAATAGTTTGGAAGTATTTTGTAAAAACCTCTTTTGCCTCATGGAGTTTTAGTAGTTATAGGATGCTTGAATCTACAATCTACACTTCCACTAAGCTAGTGATTTTGAGATACACCCTCCCACAAAAAGGTGTGAGATTTCCTCAAGGCGGATGCCAACAAGTGTATTTAGTTTTAGTACAATCACTGGTTCTTGCACAATTAATTCAAACAAATTGGGTGTACTGAATTCACAGTTTCTGAAAGACTAATTCATTGTGACTGAGGAAATAAAATAAGTGTGTCACTCTCTGGGGGTCTAGTTATTAAGGTTTTGGTTTGACTCCAATATATAGCCTGATTTTCTTAATCTTCTGGAAGCTCCTTAATCCCCATTTCCTGCTCCTCATTGTGAATAAAATATTAGAGTAAACCTACTACTACAAGTGCCCTAAATTTACAAATTGGAAAAAAGAAAAGTGACAAAGTGGACATTGTAGGTAAGTGTGTATAACCCGAACGGGTAGTAAAAATCATAATCATACATTGTAAGGCCACATACATTATTTAAATCACTGCCTTTTGTGGTTACCACAAAAATAATTTAAATATCTTCCAGAGGCATTTAAGTCATACATTTTTGCTGCCTCCCTATCCCCCTCTCCATACATTTTGAGACCCCCACCCCTCCCCTCGACGCATTTTTGACACCTTTTCCACCCTTCACCTTGATACATTTTTGACACCTCTTCCACCCCTCACCTTGATACATTTTTGACACTTCTTCCACCCCTCTCCTCGATACATTTTTGACACCTCTTCCACCTCTCTCCTCGATACATTTTTACACCTCCCCAACCCCTACATTTTGACGTCTCCCCCATCCCTCTTCTCAAAACATTTTGGACGCCTCTTCACCCCTCCTCTCGATACATTTTTGACACCTCTTCCACCCCTCTCCTCGATACATTTTTGACACCTTTTCCACCTCTCACCTTGATACATTTTTGACACCTCTTCCACCCCTCTCCTCGATACATTTTTAACGCCTCTTCTACCCCTCCCCTCAATATATTTTGACACCCCCTACCCTCGATACAATTTGACACCCCTCCGCTTGGTGTAAAGTTCTAGGTGCGCCACTTTTGGTTAGTGTAGTCAGATAAAGAAAACCTTATTTACATGAATCGTTAGATCGATCTTTGGAAGATCGATTCAATGCACTCGATTTTTTTGCCTGAATCAATACTAGGCCTCTTGATTTAGATTGATCTAGAAAATCGATTCAAATCCCATCAATCTAACATCCCTAAAACAAGCAAATACTACAGTAAGTACCAGTGTAACCAACGTAAGTGAATCTCAACCTTTTACGTCTCCATCTAGAAATGACAGCTGTTGAGAATAGTAAAAAACGAAAATAATATTCCTATTTGTCTCTGGGTTTTACGTATACAAGTTAGTGATATAATTGGCCCTGATGCACTATGCGTCTTATGCAACAAAGTTGTATCAAATAGTTCTATGTTTCTATGTTACTTACCTAACTTTGTCAACATCGTGATACTAATCACCCTGAATATAGAGACAAAGATGTTAGTTTTTTCAAGCGTAAACTTGAGGCATTAACAAACTGTCAGTCTTATGGTGAAAAGTTCAAAAACTGACAATGAAAGCGCTACCAAGGCCTCCTACAGAGTGAGTTACCGTATTATGCTTGCAGGAAAAGCCCATACAATTGCTAAAACCATAATTAAGCCTTGTGCGATTGAACTAGTAGCTTTTGTGCTTAATGAGCAATCAAAACAAAAACTTGAAACAATTCAGTTATCTAATAATACTATTAAACATCGCATTCAAGATCTCTAACAGATATAGAAAAAGAATTGGTGTCTCGACAAAATTGTAGTATTGCTTTTTCATTGCAACTTGATGAATCCACAGAAGTGTCAGGGCTAGCAGTATTACTTGTATTTGTGTGTTACATGTTTCAGAACAAAATCGAGGAGGATTTGTTTCTCTGTAAATCTCTTGAAAGTTGTACGACTGAAGAAGAAATCTTTAAAATAACTTATAGTTACTATATGAGAACACGATAAAAGCTAGGAAAAGTGTGTTGATGTGTGCACTGATGATGCCAGAGCAATTACAGGTAAAATGGCAGGGGTCATGGCATGTATCAAAGAGTTGGCGGCGTTTTGTTCAAATAGTCACTGTGTGCTCCATTGACAAGCGTTTGTCGCCAAAATTATGGAACGAGAACTAAAAACTATTTTGAATGATGCTTTAAAGATAGTGAACCACATTAAATCAAGGCCATTTAATGCCAGAACATTTAAATTAATTTGCAGAGAAATGGGAAGCAAAAACACAATGCTGCTACTCCACACAGAAATAAGATGGCTGTCTAGGGGAATGGTTTTTGTTAGTTTTTTTGAACTTCACTCTGAAATTTATTATTTTCTTATTGCTCACACATTTGAGCTTTCTCCCTGTTTGGTGAGTACCACTTGGCTTCAGAAATTGGCTTACTACAAGCGACAGAATAGTGTCTTTTGATCGTAAACCTGAATTTTGGAAGAGCTGTTGAAAAAAGACAGTATGAATGCTTTCAAACTTTGAATGACTTCTTGATAGAAACAAAATCTAGCTTAGAAGAAACTATTTATGGTAGCATTATCCAACATTTAAATGGTATGCCACAAGCGTTTAAGAAATAATTTACATCTTCTACAGATGACAATGACTGGCTATGACTGGGGCTTCAGAGAAACCGGATGCAATACTGTGTAAAATTACGAGTGTTTGATAGATATTATATCTGATACTGGTTTGAAACATAAATTCAGTGAAGTTGCTTTGGTTGAATTTTGGTGCAGTCCTCTTCAAGAATATCCACAAGTGTCTAAATGTGCAGTACTTAAACGTCTTCTGTTTCCAACAACTTATCCATGCGAAGCTGGATTTTCAAGGTATGCAGCAACAAAATCCAAATATTGTTGCAGACTGGACATTGCACCCTGGACATTGTACCCGACATGAGAATTCAGCTGTCTACAATCTCTCCCAACTTTAAAGAACTTTGTGGAACGAAGAAACACCACCATTCTTCACAATAGTACCCTATAAAGTAAGATTGAATGTTTACTTAGTATACTATTGCATGTATAATATTTGTGTTACTCTGGAAGAATAATATATTTTAATATACTTTTTAAATTTTGGGTAGCATTCATCCAGACACACTGTATTTTATGCAAGCAAGAGAGTGAGGATCCGTGGATACCTTACAAAGCCTCTTTGTACATTGGCAGCAGTGTAAAGTGTGAACTGTGTTCTTTTCATTGTAAAAGCCATATTGTGTTTGTCCCCCTTTTATATGTTTCTATCCACCTTTCCTATACCTTCTTCCATATATAATACAATTACCTCATAAAACGAAAAGAGGTTTTCCTTATTGAGTTATATCATTACAAAGCCAAAAGGGGTCTGCGAGCAAAAAAGTTTGGGAACCACTGCTCTAGTAGGTAGATTCATTGTATGGGTATCAGAAGTTGTTCATTAGAAGTCACGACTCGTTCAAACCATGTTAAGCTATCATCAGCTCCAGGGAAATACACATTTTTTCAGTTTTTTTTGTTTGTGTTTTTGCGTGGGAGACCAAACTATTCTTTTTGTCACTTATCCCATCTCACACCTATTCAGCCAGTTCAAATTCAAACTCAGCTTATCATCTTGCCAATTACACAACAGGCCCAAGACATAAGAGAGGGGGGTAGCTTTTCCATTGTCCTGCGTGAAGTGCCATCCTCTCAAATTAAGTATGCCTTCAGATAATACCTCACTAACTTGCTGGATAGACTAGTCTACCTCTACTTTACCGTCAATGCTCATGACGACGCTGTCTACATAGAAACTCCATAGAAGTATATTTATGATCAGGGAACTGGAGTGGGGGTCTTGTAAGAGTTTCCTCAAATAATACGCCAAAGCTACCACCAAGAGAAACAGACTAAAAAGATAAGCAAAATATCACTCTTGCTCGTCTGAAGAGCTTGAAGTTATTCTCCACTTCATTCCACCACAGGAAACAAGAAATAGTTTCTATCGTCTTCATGAAGGAAAGGCTTTTAAATATCTGGAACAATTCCTAGTTTCCTCTCCCCGAATCTATGAGAAATATCCGGGATCACTTCAATTAGCTTGGGACCATAATACAATCATTTAAAGAAGAGGTTCCAAACTCCTTTGCTTAAGCTGTAAACTCACCCTTATTCCAACAAAAATAAAGGCAGATATGCAATAAATAATTAACAATAATAAAAAGGGAATAAATGCAGAGGGGCCGATAGGACAATCGTAAGACAAATATACAACACTCGGGCATATCTGTCTTAAACCTCCCCAAAGCTACACTAAAAATTATAAGTTTCTCAAAATTTTAGAGATCGTAAGACATAAGAACCTAACAAAAGATAATTTGAGAGAAACATTAGAATATGCTCAGCAATATTTTATTTATAAATAACAGAAATAATAAATTTAAAAAAATCGAATAATATGATTATACATATATAATAAGAAAAATTATTAATGCGATAGCTAGGTGTTCTAACAATAACCCAATTTTTTTGATAACACATTATCCATGTCAACAATGGACTTCATAATAAACCCTCTTAGTATTAATTTTAAAATTCTGATGGGTGTCAATATTTGCCCATAATAAACACACGAGTCCGAGGATTCCTCAAAGAACTGAGTCTTCATGCATAATAACACTAACAAACCAGCTAACGATTGCCAAGATAAAAGACCTCGTGTCGTACAGACTGCAAAAGTTAAAATATAATAAAAATTAAAAGGACTAATGACTTCATCAATTACACCCTCAAGTCAAACGCACTATAAATATTTATAGATAATGACAACAATTACAACCAAAGACTCATAACGGCAATAATTAACGTTTCACTTCAGACTGGCTATAAACTTTATACATAATATTTATAGTGAAAAACCTAACGATTGCCATAATTAACGTCTCAGGTTAGACGCACTATTAAATTTATACAAAATAATAATAGCAAAAAATCTAATAAAAGCAATAATAAATGTCTTAAGTCAGACGCACTATAAATATTTTTAGAAAATATTATTTTAAATCGATGATACTTGAAAGACAAATCTATCTTACAGTTCTCTGGTTCTTAAAGGACTTTTCATATAATACAAAATCCATTAAAATGCAAGTCCAAAAGGGACTTTACATTAGAAATAATCATCTTAATAGGATATTTTATTTTCATTGTAGTCTGATGGACTATTAACAAAAATAGTAATAGATACTATTATTATTTTAATTACCTCGTCTGAAAGGATCAGACGACTAGCAAGTCATCCTTGCCAAAAAAAAAGGGGGGGGGAGGAAACATACGATATTGGAAGTCTACATTTAATATTACTTATTTTGGCCGAAAAGAAATTTAGAATTATAAATGCCGAAAAATAATTTATACCTTACATAATTCTCAACACCTAAATCTGCCCAAGGATGGTATCCTGTAAAGAGTGATCTTTCATATGTACTTGCACCAGTATATATCCGAAGATAGTTGCTCAGAGAGGGGGGAAAGAGGGGAAAAACAAACCAGGGAACACACAGAAACAAAGGAGAGTGGGAAAGGGTAACGAGACGGGGGTAGAAGCATCGAGCGGCACTGAGGAGGTTCCAGAACAAAATTATTAAATCACGCCACCTTCTCAAGCCGGTACGTCATAGATTTTACCGGCATTCCCTGCGAAGTTTCGTTGTTGAACCGTCTCCAATCTTCGATCAGCCAGTCCACTCGTAATGTTTATCGAGATATGTGGTCCTCGTGGGGAGATTCGGCTAAGAAGGCACAACAACAGAATGGGGCCTAGGTGAGTTTTACCCAATATCATCACAGGCGTCGTTGAAATAATTGTGTCTAGTTCTATTGTTTTGCTTTTGATCTTTTAGCTTTATACAATAAACGCTACAAAGCATCAAATACAGGTTGCACTGATGCGGTCACAATAGTTTCCTTCACAGCAGTTTCTATCTTAGCCCGAAACACGTTCGGAAGTTGCCTGTCTTTTTCATGTTTACTTCAATAACTCTTAAAATAAATACATCCTTCAATATTATTTTAAACTTTTCCAGGTGTTCCTGCGACGGCAAACATTTAGGGAAATACTTACTTTCACACTGTTCCAAATCAACCTCATGCACCCACGTCGTTTTCCCTTATTATGCGCTGTCTTACGTGAGTGAACGAAAGCGAGTGGCATGAAGCGAGCAAATTAGGGTGATAGTTCTGCGTGGGTGAATACAAGAAGTGAGCTACATGAGTTAAAATCAGAAGCCATGATGTTGTCAAAGAAAAGCGAATTCGGGCAATTTTTTAAAATTAGCTTACTACGCGTTCAGGTTAAATGCCTATGTATTAATTACACTTATTTGTTAGGGATTAGGAAGGCTGAATTTAGAAGAAGTATACCTGGATTTAAGTGTAGGGAGAGTGGGGAACCATTTAGGGAAAAAATCCTCAGTAAACCCGACCGGGATCAAGCCCTGATCTCCCCGTCTTCGACAGTCTTTTACGAGAGTAATGCCTTAATTTCCCAGGACATTATTTGTAGACGTCTCTCTCAAACACAAGTGCAGTTGCCCAGTGCATTTGTTTGTAGACATTGGTATGCGGGCAGTGTTTGTCATTGTGGACTAGTCATAACAATCCTATTATACAATTTTTGTAACATCACACCTGGAGTACAACTTCTACTCTCTTTCTCGCGGCTATACCGGTACTCCGGGTTTGTGTGCTTCTTGTGTTTAAAATAAGTGCGTTGTTGCTTGGGCAACGAGCAAAAGGATATCGTTCTCGTCTGATCAGGAATCTTCTCTGCATAAGATGGAAGTGACATCCCAGGTCATACCTACCCAGGGAAAAGATGTGGGCTAGGATAAACTGGCACTGGTTTAGTCCGAGGGGAGTTGGGGGGAGGGGAGTAAGGGAGAATGCGGCATACGGGGACACACATTAATCAAGAGTTGGAGGGTTCCTGAGATGTCACGATAGATATGTTGATGTGAGGTGGGGAGGTGGGGAGGTGGGGGGATGACTGAGAGATGTGATGGGGGGGTTTAGATGTGTGGTGTGAAGGAGGGGGGGATGGGTGGTTGGAGCACCTGGCTGCCTAAGAGGGAGACTTATATATATTTTTTTAGTGCGGCATACGGGGACTCATTTGCATAATTGAAGGGTTGAAGCGCATGCTGATGCAGTTACGAGGACACAGGTTGTCTAGCACGCGGATGACAGAGAGAGGTGACGAGTCATGGTTCTTCCTCTCTCTCCCTCCTCAGATTGAGAAGGGTGACAGAGAGAGGTGAGGGGTCAGACAGGGTTGAGTGTTCTCTCTCCCGACGAGCCAGCGAGTTTTTTTCTCCCTCTCTGTCATCGGTGTGATGTAGTAAGGTTTGGGAGGGTAGCTTATAGACCTCGAACCCTGGGATATGACAAGTATATTCTCTCTCTCTCTCAAACCCTGATGGTCAGTCCTAGCAAAGATTGGGAAAGTTCAAACAATCTTAATTACCTTTAAATGGGGCTGGAATATTAATTACCTTTAAATGAGGTGGGATTATGAAGAAGTTAACAATAATTTTCTAAAAAAATCAGTTTCTTCATTTGAATATTGAATTAGCCAAAGTTCAAACAATCTTAATTACCTCTGAGATCCAGCGATATCATACATCACATTACAACAATATCGTACATCACATTAAAGTGCTATAATACATCACATTACAACGCTATCATACAACGCTATCATACATCACATTACAACACTATCATACATCACATTACAACAATATCATACATCACATTACAACGCTATCATACATCAAATTACAACACTATCATACATCACATTACAACAATATCATACATCACATTAAAGTGCTATCATACATCACATTACAACACTATCATACATCACATTACAACACTATCATACATCACATTACAACACTATCATACATCACATTACAACACTATCACACATCACATTACAACAGTATCATACATCACATTACAAAACTATCATACATCACATTACACCATTATCATACATCACATTACAGTACTATCATACATCACATTACAACACTATCATACATCACATTACAACACTATCATACATCACATAACAACACTATCATACTTCACATTACAACACTATCATACTTCACATTACAACACTATCATACATCACATTACAACACTATCATACGTCACATTACAGTATCAATCCTTAGTCCTGCTCAAGATGATTGCCAAACATCCCTGTTGGTCTGACTTCAATCCTCACTCCTGGTAAAAAGGTTAAATATCTTCTGTATGTTTTCAATCCTTACTCCTGCTCGAGATGATTGCCAAACATCCCTGACGGTCTGACTTCAATCCTCACTCCTGGTAAAAATGTTAATTATCTTCTGTATGTTTTCAATCCTTAGTCCTGCTCAAGATGATTACCAAACATCCCTGATGGTCTGACTTCAATCCTCACTCATGGTAAAAAGGTTAAATATCTTCTGTATGTTTTCAATCCTTAGTCCTGCTCAAGATGATTGCCAAACATCCTGATGGTCTGACTTCAATCCTCACTCCTGGTAAAAAGGTTAATATCTTCTGTATGTTTTCAATCCTTAGTCCTGCTCAAGATGATTGCCAAACATCCTGATGGTCTGACTTCAATCCTCACTCCTGGTAAAAAGGTTAAATATCTTCTGTATGTTTTCAATCCTTAGTCCTGCTCAAGATGATTACCAAACATCCTGATGGTCTGACCTCAATCCTCACTCATGGTAAAAAGGTTAAATATCTTCTGTATGTTTTCAATCCTTTATCCTGCTCAAGACGATTACCCAACATCCCTGATGGTCTGACTTCAATCCTCACTCCTGGTAAAAAAGTTAAATATCTTCTGTATGTTTTCAAACCTTAATCCTGCTCAAGATTATTGCCAAACATCCTGATGGTCTGACTTCAATCCTCACTCCTGGTAAAAAGGTTAAATATCTTCTCTATGTTTTCAATCCTTAGTGCTGCTCAAGATGATTACCTAACATCCCTGTTGGTCTGACCTCAATCCTCACTCCTGGTAAAAAGGTTAAATATCTTCTGTATGTTTTCAATCCTTAGTCCTGCTCAAGATGATTACCAAACATCCTGATGGTCTGACTTCAATCCTCACTCCTGGTAAAAAGGTTAAATATCTTCTGTATGTTTTCAATCCTTACTCCTGCTCGAGATGATTGCCAAACATCCCTGACGGTCTGACTTCAATCCTCACTCCTGGTAAAAAGGTTAAATATCTTCTGTATGTTTTCAATCCTTAGTCCTGCTCAAGATGATTACCAAACATCCTGATGGTCTGACTTCAATCCTCACTCCTGGTAAAAAGGTTAAATATCTTCTGTATGTTTTCAATCCTTAGTCCTGCTCAAGATGATTGCCAAACATCCCTGTTGGTCTGACTTCAATCCTCACTCCTGGTAAAAAGGTTAAATATCTTCTGTATGTTTTCAATCCTTAGTTCTGCTCAAGATGATTACCAAACATCCTGATGGTCTGAATTCAATCCTCACTCCTGGTAAAAAGGTTAAATATCTTCTGTATGTTTTCAATCCTTAGTCTGCTCAAGATGATTACCAAACATCCTGATGGTCTGACTTCAATCCTCACTCCTGGTAAAAAGGTTAAATATCTTCTGTATGCTTTCAATCCATAGTCCTGCTCAAGATGATTGCCAAACATCCCTGTTGGTTTGACTTCAATCCTCACTCCTGGTAAAAGGTTAAATATCTTCTGTATGTTTTCAATCCTTAGTCCTGCTCAAGATGATTGCCAAACATCCTGATGGTCTGACTTCAATCCTCACTCCTGGTAAAAAGGTTAAATATCTTCTGTATGTTTTCAATCCTTAGTCCTGCTCAAGATGATTGCCAAACATCCTGATGGTCTGACTTCAATCCTCACTCCTGGTAAAAAGGTTAAATATCTTCTGTATGTTTTCAATCCTTAGTCCTGCTCAAGATGATTAGCCAAACATCCTGTTGGTCTGACCTTCAATCCTCACTCCTGGTAAAAAGGTTAAATATCTTCTGTATGTTTTCAATCCTTAGTCCTGCTCAAGATGATTGCCAAACATCCTGATGGTCTGACTTCAATCCTCACTCTGGTAAAAAGGTTAAATATCTTCTGTATGTTTTCAATCCTTAGTCCTGCTCAAGATGATTGACCAAACATCCCTGATGGTCTGACTTCAATCCTCACTCCTGGTAAAAAGGTTAAATATCTTCTGTATGTTTTCAATCCTTAGTCCTGCTCAAGATGATTGCCAAACATCCTGATGGTCTGACTTCAATCCTCACTCCTGGTAAAAAGGTTAAATATCTTCTGTATGTTTTCAATCCTTATCCTGCTCAAGATGATTCCAAACATCCTGTGGTCTGACTTCAATCCTCACTCCTGGTAAAAAGGTTAATATTTCTGTATGTTTTCAATCCTTGTCCTGCTCAAGATGATTACCAAACATCCTGATGGTCTACTTCAATCCTCATCTGGTAAAAAGGTTAAATATCTTCTGTATGTTTTCAATCCTAGTCTGCTCAAGATGATTCCAAACATCCTGATGGTCTGACTTCAATCCTCACTCCTGGTAAAAAGGTTAAATATCTTCTGTATGTTTTCAATCCTTAGTCTGTCAATATTGCCAAACATCCTGTTGGTCTGACTTCAATCCTCACTCCTGGTAAAAAGGTTAAATATCTTCTGTATGTTTCAATCCTTATTCCTGCTCAAGATGATTGCCAAACATCCTGATGGTCTGACTTCAATCCTCACTCCTGGTAAAAAGGTTAAATTCTTCTGTATGTTTTCAATCCTTAGTCCTGCTCAAGATGATTGCCAAACATCCTGATGGTCTGACTTCAATCCTCACTCCTGGTAAAAAGGTTAAATATCTTCTGTATGCTTTCAATCCATAGTCCTGCTCAAGATGATTGCCAAATATCCTGTTGGTCTGACTTCAATCCTCACTCCTGGTAAAAAGGTTAAATATCTTCTGTATGTTTTCAATCCTTAGTCCTGCTCAAGATGATTGCCAAACATCCTGATGGTCTGACTTCAATCCTCATCCTGGTAAAAAGGTTAAATATCTTCTGTATGTTTTCAATCCTTAGTCCTGCTCAAGATGATTCCAAACATCCTGATGGTCTGACTTCAATCCTCACTCCTGTAAAAAGGTTAAATATCTTCTGTATGTTTTCAATCCTTAGTCCTTCTCAAGATGATTACCAAACATCCTGATGGTCTAACTCAATCCTCACTCATGGTAAAAGGTTAAATATCTTCTGTATGTTTTCAATCCATAGTCTGCTCAAGATGATTACCAAACATCCTGTGGTCTGACTTCAATCCTCACTCCTGGTAAAAAGGTTAAATATCTTCTGTATGTTTCAATCCTTATCCTGCTCAAGATATTGCCAAACATCCTGTTGGTCTGACTTCAATCCTCACTCCTGTAAAAAGGTTAAATATCTTCTGTATGTTTTCAATCTTATCCTGTCAAGATGATTGCCAAACATCCTGTGGTCTGACTTCAATCCTCACTCTGGTAAAAAGGTTAAATATCTTCTGTATGTTTCAATCCATTAGTCCTGCTCAAGATGATTGCCAAACATCCTGATGGTCTGACTTCAATCCTCACTCTGGTAAAAAGGTTAAATATCTTCTGTATGTTTTCATCCTTATCCTGCTCAAGATGATTGCCAAACATCCCTGTTGGTCTGAATTCAATCCTCACTCCTGGTAAAAAGGTTAATACTTCTGTATGTTTTCAATCCTTATCCTGCTCAAGATGATTGCCAAACCCTGTTGGTCTGACTTCAATCCTCACTCCTGGTAAAAAGGTTAAATATCTTCTGTATGTTTTCAATCCTTAGTCCTGCTCAAGATGATTGCCAAACATCCTGTTGGTCTGACTTCATCCTTCACTCCTGGTAAAAAGGTTAAATATCTTCTGTATGTTTTCAATCCTTAGTCCTGCTCAAGATGATTACCAAACATCTGATGGTCTGACTTCAATCCTCACTCCTGGTAAAAAGGTTAAATATCTTCTGTATGTTTTCAATCCTTATTCCTGCTCAAGATGATTGCCAAACATCCTGATTGGTCTGACTTCAATCCTCACTCTGGTAAAAAGGTTAAATATCTTCTGTATGTTTTCAATCCTTAGTGCTGCTCAAGATGATTACCAAACATCCTGTTGGTCTGACTTCAATCCTCACTCTGGTAAAAGGTTAAATATCTTCTGTATGTTTCAATCCATTATCCTGCTCAAGATGATTGCCAAACATCCTGTTGGTCTGACTTCAATCCTCACTCCTGGTAAAAAGGTTAAATATCTTCTGTATGTTTTCAATCTTACTCCTGCTCAAGATATTGCCAAATATCTCTGTTGGTCTGACTTCAATCCTCACTCCTGGTAAAAAGGTTAAATATTTCTGTATGTTTTTCAATCCTTAGTCCTGCTCAAGATGATTGCCAAACATCCTGATGGTCTGACTTCAATCCTCACTCCTGGTAAAAAGGTTAAATATCTTCTGTATGTTTTCAATTCCTTAGCCTCTGCTCAAGATGATTACCAAACATCCATGATGGTCTGAACTTCAATCCTCACTCCTGGTAAAAAGGTTAAATATCTTCTGTATGTTTTCAATCCTTAGTCCTGCTCAAGATGATTACCAAACATCCCTGATGGTCTGAACTTCAATCCTCACTCCTGGTAAAAAGGTTAAATATCTTCTGTATGTTTTCAATCCTATATCCTGCTCAAGATGATTACCAAACATCCCTGTTGGTCTGAAATTCAATCCTCACTCCTGGTAAAAAGGTTAAATATCTTCTGTATGTTTTCAATCCTTATCCTGCTCAAGATATTGCCAAACATCCCTGTTGGTCTGACTTCAATCCTCACTCCTGGTAAAAAGGTTAAATATCTTCTGTATGTTTTCAATCCCTTTATTCCTGGTCAAGATGTATGCCAAACATCCTGATGGTCTGACTTCAATCCTCACTCTGGTAAAAAGGTTAAATATCTTCTGTATGTTTTCAATCCTTAGTCCTGCTCAAGATGATTACCAAACATCCCTGTGGTCTGACTTCAATCCTCACTCTGGTAAAAAGGTTAAATATCTTCTGTATGTTTTCAATCCATAGTCCTGCTCAAGAGATGCCAAACATCCTGTTGGTCTGACTTCAATCTCACCCCTGGTAAAAAGGTTAAATATCTTCTGTATGTTTTCATCCTTTATCCTGCTCAAGATGATTGCCAAACATCCTGTGGTCTGACTTCAATCTCACCTGGTAAAAAGTTAAATATCTCTGTATGTTTTCAATCCTTAGTCCTGCTCAAGATGATTGCCAAACATCCTGAGGTCTGACTTCAATCCTTACTCCTGGTAAAAAGGTTAAATATCTTCTGTATGTTTTCAATCCTTAGTCCTGCTCAGATGATTACCAAACATCCTGATGGTCTGACTTCAATCCTCACTCCTGGTAAAAAGGTTAAATATCTTCTGTATGTTTTCAATCCTTAGTCCTGCTCAAGAATTACCAAACATCCTGATGGTCTGACCTCAATCCTCACTCTGGTAAAAAGGTTAAATATCTTCTGTATGTTTTCAATCCTTAGTCCTGCTCAAGATGATTACCAAACACTCCTGTGGTCTGACTTCAATCCTCACTCCTGGTAAAAAGGTTAAATATCTTCTGTATGTTTCAATCCATAGTCCTGCTCAAGATATTGCCAAACTTCCTGTTGGTCTGACTTCAATCCTCACTCCTGGTAAAAAGGTTAATATTTCTGTATGTTTTCAATCCTTAGTCCTGCTCAAGATGAATTGCCAAACATCCTGATGGTCTGACTTCAATCCTCACTCCTGGTAAAAAGGTTAAATATCTTCTGTTGTTTTCAATCCTTAGTCCTGCTCAAGATGATTACCAAACATCTGATGGTCTGACTTCAATCCTCACCCTGGTAAAAAGGTTAAATATCTTCTGTATGTTTTCAATCTTAGTCCTGCTCAAGATGATTACCAAACATCCTGATGGTCTAACTCAATCCTCACTCATGGTAAAAAGGTTAAATATCTTCTGTATGTTTTCAATCAATCCTTTATCCTGGTCAAGATGATTGCCAAACATCCTGATGGTCTGACTTCAATCCTCACTCATGGTAAAAAGGTTAAATATCTTCTGTATGTTTTCAATCCATTAGTCCTGCTCAAGATGATTGCCAAAACATCCCTGTTGGTCTGACTTCAATCCTCACTCTGGTAAAAAGGTTAAATATCTTCTGTATGTTTTCAATCCTTATCCTGCTCAAGATGATTGCCAAAACATCCTGATTGGTCTGAATTCAATCCTCACTCCTGGTAAAAAGGTTAAATATCTTCTGTATGTTTTCAATCCTTAGTCCTGCTCAAGATGATTGCCAAACATCCTGATGGTCTGACTTCAATCCTCACTCCTGGTAAAAAGGTTAAATATCTTCTGTATGTTTTCAACCTTATCCTGCTCAAGATGATTGCCAAACATCCTGATGGTCTGACTTCAATCCTCACTCCTGGTAAAAAGGTTAAATATCTTCTGTATGTTTTCAATCCTTAGTCTGCTCAAGATGATTACCAAACATCCTGTGGTCTGACTTCAATCCTCACTCATGGTAAAAAGGTTAAATATCTTCTGTATGCTTTCAATCCATAGTCCTGCTCAAGATGATTGCCAAACATCCCTGTTGGTCTGACTTCAATCCTCACTCCTGGTAAAAAGGTTAAATATCTTCTGTATGTTTTCAATCCTTAGTCCTGCTCAAGATGATTACCAAACATCCTGATGGTCTGACTTCATCCTCACTCCTGGTAAAAAGGTTAAATATCTTCTGTATGCTTTCAATCCATTGTCCTGCTCAAGATGATTGCACAAATATCCCTGTTGGTCTGACTTCAATCTCACTCTGGTAAAAAGGTTAAATATCTTCTGTATGTTTTCAATCCTTAGTCCTGCTCAAGATGATTGCCAAACATCCTGATTGGTCTGACTTCAATCCTACTCCTGGTAAAAAGGTTAAATATCTTCTGTATGTTTTCATCCTTAGTCCTGCTCAAGATGATTACCAAACATACTGATGGTCTGACTTCAATCCTCACTCCTGGTAAAAAGGTTAAATATCTTCTGTATGTTTTCAATCCTTTAGTCCTGTCTCAAGATGATTACCAAACATCCTGATTGGTCTGACTCAATCCTCACTCATGGTAAAAAGGTTAAATATCTTCTGTATGTTTCAATCCATAGTCCTGCTCAAGATGATTACCAACATTCCTGTGGTCTGACTTCAATCCTCACTCCTGGTAAAAAGGTTAAATATCTTCTGTATGTTTTCAATCCTTTATCCTGCTCAAGATAATTGCCAAACATCCCTGTTGGTCTGACTTCAATCCTCACTCCTGGTAAAAAGGTTAAATATCTTCTGTATGTTTTCAATCTTTAGTCCTGTCAAGATGATTGCCAAACATCCTGATGGTCTGACTTCAATCCTCACTCCTGGTAAAAAGGTTAAAATATCTTCTGTATGTTTTCAATCCTTTAGTCCTGCTCAAGATGATTACCAAACATCCTGATGGTCTGACTTCAATCCTCACTCATGGTAAAAAGGTTAAATATCTTCTGTATGTTTTCATTCCATTAGTCCTGCTCAAGATGATTGCCAAACATCCCTGGCGGTCTGACTTCAATCCTCACTCTGGTAAAAAGGTTAAATATCTTCTGTATGTTTTCAATCCTTATCCTGCTAAGACGATTGCCAAACATCCTGATGGCCTTACTTCAATCCTCACTCCTGGTAAAAAGGTTAAATATCTTCTGTATGTTTTCAATCCTTAGTCCTGCTCAAGATGATTGCCAAACATCCTGATGGTCTGACTTCAATCCTCACTTCTGTAAAAAGTTAAATATCTTCTGTATGTTTTCAATCTTAGTCCTGCTCAAGATGATTGCCAAACATCCTGACGGTCTACTCAATCCTTACTCCTGGTAAAAAGGTTAATATCTTCTGTATGTTTCAATCCTTAGTCTCTGCTCAAGATGATTACCAAACATAATGATGGTCTGACTTCAATCCTCACTCCTGGTAAAAAGGTTAAATATCTTCTGTATGTTTTCAATCCTTAGTCCTGCTCAAGATGATTACCAAACATCCCTGATGGTCTGACCTCAATCCTCACTCATGGTAAAATGGTTAAATATCTTCTGTATGTTTTCAATCCATAGTGCTGCTCAAGATGATTGCCAAACATTCCTGTTGGTCTGACTTCAATCCTCACTCCTGGTAAAAAGTTAAATATCTTCTGTATGTATTCAATCCTTTATCCTGCTCAAGATGATTGCCAAACAATCCCTGTTGGTCTGACTTCAATCCTCACTCCTGGTAAAAAGGTTAAATATCTTTTGTATGTTTTCAATCCTTAGTCTGCTCAAGATGATTGCCAAACATCCTGACGGTCTGACTTCAAACCTTACTCCTGGTAAAAAGGTTAAATATCTTCTGTATGTTTTCAATCCTTAGTCCTGCTCAAGATGATTACCAAATATCCTGATGGTCTGACTTCAATCCTCAATCCTGGTAAAAAGTTAAATATCTTCTGTAGTTTTCAATCCTTAGTCCTGCTCAAGTGATTACCAAACATCCTGATGGTCTGACCTCAATCCTCACTCATGGTAAAAAGGTTAAATATCTTCTGTATGTTTCAATCCATAGTCCTGCTCAAGATGATTGCCAAACATCCCTGTTGGTCTGACTTCAATCCTCACTCCTGGTAAAAAGGTTAAATATCTTCTGTATGTTTTCAATCCTTTATTCCTGCTCAAGATGATTGCCAAACACCCCTGTTGGTCTGAATTAAAATCTTCACTCCTGGTAAAAGGTTAAATATCTTATGTTGTTTTCAATCCTTAGTCTTGCTCGAGATGATTGCCAAACATCCTGATGGTCTGACTTCTATCCTCACTCCTGGTAAAAGGTTAAATATCTTCTGTATGTTTTCAAACCTATTCCTGCTCAAGATTATTGCCAAACATCCTGATGGTCTGACTTCAATCCTCACTCCTGGTAAAAAGGTTAAATATCTTCTGTATGTTTTCAATCCTTAGTGCTGCCTAAGATGATTACCAAACATCCCTGTTGGTCTGACCTCAATCCTCATGGTAAAAAGGATAAATATCTTCTGTATGCTTTCAATCCATAGTCCTGCTCAAGTGATTGCCAAACATCCTGATGGTCTGACTTCAATCCTCACTCCTGGTAAAAAGGTTAAATATCTCTGTATGTTTTCAATCCTTAGTCCTGCTCAAGATGATTACCAAACTCCTGATGGTCTGACTTCAATCCTCACTCCTGGTAAAAAGGTTAAATATCTTCTGTATGCTTTCAATCCATAGTCCTGCTCAAGATGATTGCCAAATATCCCTGTTGGTCTGACTTCAATCCTCACTCCTGGTAAAAAGTTAAATATCTTCTGTATGTTTTCAATCCTTAGTCTGCTCAAGATGATTGCCAACATCCTGTTGGTCTGACTTCAATCCTCACTCCTGGTAAAAAGGTTAAATATCTTCTGTATGTTTTCAATCTTTACTCCTGGTCAAGATGATTGCCAAACATCCTGATGGTCTGACTTCAATCCTCACTCCTGGTAAAAAGGTTAAATATCTTCTGTATGTTTTCAATCCTTAGTCCTGCTCAAGATGATTACCAAACATCCTGATGGTCTGACTTCAATCCTCACTCATGGTAAAAAGGTTATATCTTCTGTATGTTTTCATTCCATAGTCCTGCTCAAGATGATTGCCAAACATCCCTGTTGGTCTGAATTCAATCCTCACTCCTGGTAAAAAGGTTAAATATTTCTGTATGTTTTCAATCCTTTATCCTGCTCAAGACGATTACCAAACATCCCTGTTGGTCTGACTTCAATCCTCACTCCTGGTAAAAAGGTTAAATATCTTCTGTATGTTTTCAATCCTTAGTCCTGCTCAAGATGATTGCCAAACATCCCTGACGGTCTGACTTCGATCCTCACTCCTGGTAAAAAGGTTAAATATCTTCTGTATGTTTTCAATCCTTAGTCCTGCTCAAGACGATTGCCAATCATCCTGATGGCCTTACTTCAATCCTCTGTGCTGACGAGCCTCGAACCATGAGGGATCGGGTTTCAATCCCTCTCTCGCAAACTCTGATGTTCTGACTTCAATCCTAATCTATATCAATATTCATTGATTTGTTTACAGGTTAAATGAGTTTAAAAAGAATTGTTCCTCGAACCCTATAAAATCAGGTTTCAATCCTTCTCTCTCTCTTGTCTCTTCACGCTATTAATGCTAATTAAAATTGTTTAAACTTTGGTTAATTCAATATTCAAATGAAAAAACTGATTTTTAGAAAAATATTGTTAACTTCTTCATAATCCAGCCTCATTTAAAGGTAATTAAGATTGTTTGAACTTTGGTTAAAAAGGTATTTAATGGACTTTGTTTTTAAGGTAATTAATATTAACTAAGCAAACGTCTTTAAACTTTGATGGAGATGATGGTAAATAATAGTCTAGTGAGTATAGCGGAAGATATAATGTGTAGATATCGTAGATGAAAGTTCTATGCATCCGTAGGAAATAAATGTTTAATGTAATTAACTTTTTTAAATGTACGAAACTTGTAAAAGAATTAATGAAAAGGTAATTAAGATTGTTTGAACTTTGACTAATTCAATATTCAAATGAAGTAACTGATTTTTTAGAAAAATATTGTTAACTTCTTCATAATCCTACCTCATTTAAACGTAATTAATTCCTACCGTGAATAGAGTATAAACCCGGCTCGGTGACGTAGTTAGCTAACGTGCTAGACTGCTGAGGACGGGGAGATCGAGGTTCGAATCTCGTTCGGGTGAACTGAGGGGAGGCTGGTTCACAACCAATTCCTAATCCATTAGAGTAATTAGTACCCGATCGAGTAGTAAGACGTGGTGCTACACCAAGTCATGTTATCTTCGGCCGTCACCGTTGATAGATATTATCAAATAATATAGTAAAATGTTATCAATGTTGAATTTTCTAATCAAAATCAGGGTACGCTTATCCTCCATGAGAATGGTTTCTCTTCATGCTAGGGCGAACGGGTCCCCCGGTAATTACATTAAACATTTATTTCAAATCATTATTAATTCTTTTTACAAGATTTATACGTTTAAAGTTAATTAAGGTTAATTATCCTACACATGATCTTAGTCTTACAAGGATACTGTTGGTCTAAGGTGTCGGACTTCAATCCTCAGTCCTTAGGATATCTCCATTTTCTTTGCTCTAAAACCTTGCGGTATAATACAAACTCTCGATATTACATCTGTCAATCTAAAATCTTATATTCTGAACTATCGCTGACATGTAGGGTGCGCGGTTCAATCCTTCCCTGAATTGCCTTTAAATTGACTAGATCGTGGATTGTGAAAGGAGTTAAATTGCTTAATTGCCGCCTACGTTACACGTTCCGGATTGTTTGATCTTTAGCTAATTCAATATTCAAATGAAGTAACTGATTTTTTAGAAAAATATTGTTAACTTCTTCATAATCCTACCTCATTTAAAGGCAATTCATTTAAAGGTAATTAATAATCCTGCCTCATTTAAAGGTAATTCATTTAAAGGTAATTAAGATTGTTTGAACTTTGGTTAAAAGGGTAATTAATGGACTTTGTGTTTTTAAGCTAATTAATGGTCGAACTTTGTTTTAAGGAAGATTGTTTGAACTTTAGCTAATTCAATATTCAAATGAAGTAACTGATTTTTTTAGAAAAATATTGTTAACTTCTTAATAATCCTACCTCATTTAAAGGCAATTAAGATTGTTTGAACTTTAGTCAAAAAGGTAATTAATGGACTTTGTGAAGTAATTCATTTAAAGGTAACTATGATTGTTTGAACTTTGGATAATTCAATATTCAAATGAAGGTACTAATTTTTTAGAAAAATATTGTTAACTTCTTCTTAATCCAGCCTCATTTAAAGGTAATTAAGATTGTTTGAACTTTGGCTAATTCAATATTCAAATGAAGTAACTGATTTTTAGAAAAATATTGTTAACTTCTTCATAATCCAGCCTCATTTAAAGGTAATTAAGATTGTTTGAACTTTGGTCAAAAAGGTAATTAATGGACTTTGTGAGGTAATTCATTTAAAGGTATCTATGATTGTTTGAACTTTGGTTAATTCAATATTCAAATGAAGTAACTAATTTTTTAGAAAAATATTGTTAACTTCTTCTTAATCCAGCCTCATTTAAAGGTAATTAAGATTGTTTGAACTTTGGCTAATTCAATATTCAAATGAAGTAACTGATTTAGGAATAGTTTAAATCTACACATGCAGAACTTTTACGATCCTACTAGGGGAGGAGTTGAAGAGAGTGTATTTAACCAATCTCCTTGTTACATCCTCATTTAAAGGTAATTCATTTAATGGTAATTAAGATTGTTTGAACTTTGGCTAATTCAATATTCAAATGAAGTAACTGATTTTTAGAAAAATATTGTTAACTTCTTCTTCATAATCCAGACTCATTTAAAGGTAATTAAGATTGTTTGAACTTTGGATCACCGAACTTTGCTGTACTAAGCTAATTTTTAAAGGTAATTAATGGACTTTGTTTTTAAGGTAATTAATATTAACTAAGCAAACGTCTTTAAACTTTGATGGGGATGATGCTAAATAATAGTCTAGTGAGTATAGTGGAAGATATAATGTTTAGATATCGTAGATGAAAGTTCTACGCATCCGTAGGAAATAAATGTTTAATGTAATTAACTTTTTTAAATGAATGAATCTTGTAAAAGAATTAATGAAAAGGTAATTAAGATTGTTTGAACTTTGGCTAATTCAATATTCAAATGAAGTAACTGATTTTATAGAAAAATATTGTTAACTTCTTCTTAATCCTGCCTCATTTAAAGGTAATTCATTTAAAGGTAATTAAGATTGTTTGAACTTTGGTTAAAAAGGTAATTAAAGGACTTTGTGTTTTTTAAGGTAATTAATGATCGAACTTTGTTCTAAGGAATATTGTTTGAACTTTAGCTAATTCAATATTCAAATGAAGTAACTGATTTTTTTAGAAAAATATTGTTAACTTCTTAATAATCCTACCTCATTTAAAGGTAATTAAGATTGTTTGAACTTTGGTCAAAAAGGTAATTAATGGACTTTGCGTTTCATTTAAAGGTAATTATTTTTAGAAAAATATTGTTAACTTCTTAATAATCCTACCTCATTTAAAGGTAATTCATTTAAAGGTAATTAAGATTGTTTGAACTTTGGTCAAAAAGGTAATTAATGGACTTTGTGTTTCATTTAAAGTTAATTAATAATCCTACCTCATTTAAAGGTAATTCATTTAAAGGGCTGTGATATTTTGATGAACGGAAATACTAAATTATCTTACCTACCGTAGCAAACATTATTTTCACCACGTTACGTGCCTTATCACCCAATCGGGATTCTCGCTAATTTACAGTAATGAGGCAGTGATGAGTAAGGTAGAATATAGAGCTAGTGTTTCAACGTTTGCGAGAAGGGTGAGTGATAAAACATTTAGAATTAAAACCCACCCCCGTTTACCTGGTAGAGATATGAACCTAGACTTCCCTACCACAAGAAAGTCGAGATTGACGATTTTGCATGCGTGCCCGACGGAGCAGGTATGATTATATCTGATTAATATACTCGAACTTTGTACACATCTGGTTATCCACACAGTTTATACACCTATGCCCTTGATTTTCTTACGAATGGACCTTTACAACAACTTTTTTAGAAAATACAGACTTTTTTGTGATCAACATTTGATTGATATCTATCAAAAGTGACAGCTGTAAGAAAATCACTTGACTTATGAATACTTGAAAAATATATAGCTCATCTACAGAGGAAGAGGTGGTGACAGCTGGCAGAAGTTTTTTTTATTGAAAACATTAGGGTAACTTGGCGGTCTAGGGGTAAAGTGTCTTACTTTTGTGCTGGGAGTCCGGGGTTCAATCCTCGGTCTCAGCACAGATTTATCTGATTACCAAACCCTTCCTTCACCTCTGGCAAGACATCTTGTGAATGTGAGGAATGCCAGGCCTCCACCGTGGTTCGGATTCCACGTTAAACTGTAGGTCCTTCATTTCATCTCACAAACACCCTACCATTACACATTAGCGTAAGTAAGACGTGGTGCTAATAATAATAATATTGCTAATATAGTATTACCAATCGAATAAAAATGACTTGTCAAAAGGTTATCATTAGTGGCTTTCAGCCAATGCTTGCAGTGAAGAACCCTCTGTCACCTACACTCCTATTGTATACGAGCTTTAGTAACTTTTTTTAAGCTGTCATCAATGTTGTAAGAAATATGGTGTGTAAAGAGGGACGTAAACAAAACATATCTGGCTTATAATAAAGTGTATATAGTTTTATTACAAGTATTTATTCCTCTGAAAACAATGTTTTGTTAATCATGACGTAGTAGCAATATGGAGAAGAATTTTGCTGTATATAAAATTCTTATTCAACTTTGACATGGAAGGTTGGGACTCAGCTCATGCTCTTACCACTGAGGTATCCAGGATTCGCCCCGTGCTCATGGTGAATGACCATATTTTAAGGCAGAGTCATTGATGGACGGACAACCAGTAGCTTTTTTACATCGGAGCGGATTTGCGTGGAGGGAGAGTGAAAAACCATTTAGAAAAAACCACACACAGTTCACCCGACAGAGATTCAAAACTCGATCTCCCCGTCCTCAGTGGGATATCCTAGATGAGGGGAGGAAACCGTATTGACCTCGCTTCAAATACTGTTAGAATCTGGAAATTTATGTTTAGATAAAAGACCGAGGGGTTCTTATGTCGAGCGAGAGACGACGTTATAATTCAGGAGCTGTACCCTTCCCTCACCCCATGTTTCGGAGACTCGTGCAGAACGATCCCCGTTCAGGTATTCTTCGTCAAGAAACTGCATAGCGATGTTTATCAATAAAGGGTAGACCTACCGTCCTATCTCTATGATAATGTGCTAACCCAAAGACGGGAAGGGAAGCTACCATATGAGGCGAGCCAGGTGCAGGTGAACCGGGACGTACGCCTCCCAGAGAGAGAAACTCGCTGACCGAGGGTGGAAGAAAAGTGTGTTTAAACTCATTTCAAAAACGACTCAAGTAGGTGTTTTTTTAAAAAACTATTAAACAATTCAATGATATTTTTAACCTGTAAGATTATTAACTTTGGTCTTACGAGATGCAGATTAAGCGTAATTTACTTTTAAATGTGTGAATCTTGTAAAAGAATTAATGATGATTGGAAATAAATGTTTAATATAATTAAATTTTAAACGCATGAATCTTGTAAAAGAATTAATGATTAATGTAATTAACTTTAATGATTATTACTTAAATAGAGAGAGAGAGAGGGATTGAAACCTGATCCTATAGAGTTCTAGGAACAATTCTTTTTAAACTCATTTAACCTGTAAACAATTCAATGAATATTGATATAGATTAGGATTGAAGTCAGACCATCAGGGTTTGAGAGAGAGGGATTGAAACCCGATCCCTCATGGTTCGAGACTCGTCAGCATCAATCCTACACCTCAACATACAGTAGATATTTAACCCTTTTACCAGGAGTGAGGATTGAAGTCAGACCATCAGGGATGTTTGGCAATCATCTTGAAAGGACTATGGATTGAAAACGTACAGAAGATATTTAACCTTTTACCAGGAGTGAAGATTGAAGTCAGACCATCAGGATGTTTGGCAATCATCTTAAGCAGGACTAAGGATTGAAAACTTACTGAAGATATTTAACCTTTTTACCAGGAGTGAGGATTGAAGTCAGACCATCAAGATGTTTGGCAATCATATTGAGCAGGACTAAGGATTGAAAACATACAGAAGATATTTAACCCTTTTACCAGGAGTGAGGATTGAAGTCAGACCATCAGGATGTTTGGCAATCATCTTGAGCAGGACTAAGGATTGAAAACATACAGAAGATATTTAACCTTTTTACCAGGAGTGAGGATTGAAGTCAGACTAACAAGGATGTTTGGCAATCATCTTGAGCAGGAGTAAGGATTGAAAACATACAGAAGATATTTAACCTTTTTACCAGGAGTGAGGATTGAAGTCAGACCATCAGGATGTTTGGCAATCATCTTGAGCAGGACTAAGGATTGAAAACATACAGAAGATATTTAACCTTTTACCAGGAGTGAGGATAGAAGTCAGACCATCAGGATGTTTGGCAATCATCTTGAGCAGGACTAAGGATTGAAAACATACAGAAGATATTTAACCTTTTTACCAGGAGTGAGGATCGAAGTCAGACCATCAGGATGTTTGGCAATCATCTTGAGCAGGACTAAGGATTGAAAACATACAGAAGATATTTAACCTTTTTACCAGGAGTGCGGATTGAAGTCAGACCATCAGGGATGTTTGGCAATCATCTTGAACAGGAGTAAGGATTGAAAACATACAGAAGATATTTAACCTTTTTACCAGGAGTGAGGGTTGAAGTCAGACCAACAGGATGTTTGGCAATCATCTTGAGCAGGACTATGGATTGAAAACGTACAGAAGATTCTTAACCTTTTTACCAGGAGTGAGGATTGAAGTCAGACCATCAGGATGTTTGGCAATCATCTTAAGCAGGACTAAGGATTGAAAACACACAGAAGATATTTAACCTTTTTACCAGGAGTGAGGAATGAAGTCAGACCATCAAGATGTTTGGCAATCATCTTGAGCAGGACTAAGGATTGAAAACATACAGAAGATATTTAACCCTTTTACAAGGAGTGAGGATTGAAGTCAGACCATCAGAATGTTTGGCAATCATTTTGAGCAGGACTAAGGATTTAAAACATACAAAAGATATTTAACCTATTTACCAGGAGTGAGGATTGAAGTCAGACCAACAGGGATGTTTTACAATCGTCTCGATCTGGAATAAGGATTGAAAACATACAGAAGATATTTAACCTTTTTACCAGGAGAGAGGATTGAAGTCAGACCATTAGGGATGTTTGGCAATCATCTTGAGCAGGAGTAAGGATTGAAAAGATACAGAAGATATTTTACCTTTTTACCAGGAGTGAAGATTGAAGTCAGACCAACAGGGATGTTTGGCAATCATCTTGAGCAGGACTATGGATTGAAAGCATACAGAAGATATTTAACCTTTTTACCATGAGAGAGGATTGAGGTCAGACCATCAGGATGTTTGGTAATCATCTTGAGCAGGACTAAGGATTGAAAACATACAGAAGATATTTAACCTTTTTACCAGGAGTGAGGATTGAAGTCAGACCATCAGGAATTTTGGCAATCATCTTGAGCAGGACTAAGGATTGAAAACATACAGAAGATATTTAACCTTTTTACTAGGAGTGAGGATTGAAGTCAGACCATCGGGATGTTTGGCAATCATCTTGAGTAGGACTAAGGATTAAAAATATACAGAAGATATTTAACCTTTTTACCAGGAGTGAGGATTGAAGTCAGACCATCAGGAATTTTGGCAATCATCTTGAGCAGGACTAAGGATTGAAAACATACAGAAGATATTTAACCTTTTTACCAGGAGTGAGGATTGAAGTCAGACCATCGGGATATTTGGCAATCATCTTGAGTAGGACTAAGGATTGAAAACATACAGAAGATATTTAACCTTTATACCAGGAGTGAGGATTGAAGTCAGACCATTATGGATGTTTGGTAATCATCTTGAGCAGGACTAAGGATTGAAAACATACAGAAGATATTTAACCTTTTTACCAGGAGTGAGGATTGAGGGCAGACCATCAGGATGTTTGGTAATCATCTTGAGCAGGACTAAGGATTGAAAACATACAGAAGATATTTAACCTTTTTACTAGGAGGGATGATTGAAGTCAGACCATCAGGACTAAGGATTGAAAACATACAGAAATATATTTAACCTTTTTACCAGAAGTGAGGATTGAAGTAAGACCATCAGGATGTTTGGTAATCATCTTGAGCAGGACTAAGGATTGAAAACATACAGAAGATATTTAACCTTTTTACCAGGAGTGAGGATTGAAGTCAGACCATCAGGAATTTTGGCAATCATCTTGAGCAGGACTAAGGATTGAAAATATACAGAAGATATTTAACCTTTTTACCAGGAGTGAGGATTGAAGTCAGACCATCGAGATGTTTGGTAATCATCTTGAGTAGGACTAAGGATTGAAAACATACAGAAGATATTTAACCTTTTTATCAGTAGTGAGGATTGAAGTCAGACCATCAGGTTGTTTGGTAATCATCTTGAGCAGGACTAAGGATTGAAAACATACAGAAGATATTTAACCTTTTTACCAGGAGTTAGGATTGAAGTCAGACCGTCATGATGTTTGGCAATCATCTTGAGCAGGACTAAGGATTGAAAACATACAGAAGATATTTAACCTTTTTACCAGGAGTGAGGATTGAAGTCAGACCAACAGGGATGATTGGCAATCATCTTGAGCAGGACTATGGATTGAAAGCATACAGAAGATATTTAACCTTTTTACTAGGAGTGAGGATTGAAGTCAGACCATCAGGATGTTTGGTAATCATCTTGAGCAGGAATAAGGATTGAAAATATACAGAAGATATTTAACCATTTACAAGGAGTGAGGATTGAAGTCAGACCATCAGGATGTTTGGTAATTATCTTGAGCAGGACTAAGGATTGAAAACATACAGAAGATATTTAACCTTTTTACCAGGAGTGAGGATTGAAGTCAGACCAACAGGGATGTTTGGCAATCATCTTGAGCAGGACTAAGGATTGAAAACATACAGAAGATATTTAACCTTTTTACCAGGAGTGAGGATTGAAGTCAGACCGTCAGGATGTTTGGCAATCATCTTGAGCATGACTAAGGATTGAAAACATACAGAAGATATTTAACCTTTTTACCAGGAGTGAGGATTGAAGTCAGACCATCAGGAATTTTGGCAATCATCTTGAGCTGGACTAAGGTATGATACTGTAATGTGACGTATGATAGTGTTGTAATGTAATGTATGATTGTGTTAATGTGATGTATGATAGTGTTGTCCTGTGATGTATGATAATGTTGTAATGTGATGTATGATAGTGTTGTAATGTGATGTATGATAGTGTTGTAATGTGATGTATGGTAGTGTTGTAATGTGATGCATGATAGTGTTGTAATATGATGTATGATAGTGTTGTAATGTGATGTATGATTGTGTTGTAATGTATGATAGTGTTGGAATGTGATGAATGATAGTGTTGTAATGTGATTTATGATAGTGTTGTAATGTGATGTATGATAGTGTTGTAATGTGATGTATGATAGCGTTGTTATGTGATGTATGATAGTGTTGTAATGTGATGTATGATAGCGTTGTAATGTGATGTATGATAGTGTTGTAATGTGATGTATGCTAGTACTTTAATGTGATGTATGATAGTGTTGTAATGTATGATAGTGTTGTAAAGTGATGTATGATAGTGTTGTAATGTGATGTATGATAGTACTGTAATGTGATGGATGATAGTGTTGTAATGTAATGTATGATAGTACTGTAATGTGATGTATGATATTGTTGTAATGTGATGTATGATAGGTTTTTAATGTAATGTATGATAGTGTTGTAATGTGATGTATTATAGTGTTTTAATGTGATGTATGATAGCACTTTAAAGTGATGTATGAAATTGTTGTAACGTGATATATGATAGTGTTGTAATGTGATGTATGATAGTGTTGTAATGTTATATATGATAGTATTGTAATGTGATATATGATATTATTGTAATGTAATGTATGATAGTGTTGTAATGTGATGTATGATAGTGTTGTAATGTGATCTATGATAGTACTTTAATGTGATGTATGATAGCACGTCAATGTGATGTATGATAGTGTTGTAATGTGATGTATGATTGTGTTGTAATGTGATGTATGATAGTACTTTAATGTGATGTATGATAGCACTTTAATGTGATGTACAATATTGTTGTAATGTGATGTATGATAGCGCTGGATCTCAGAGGTAATTAATATTGTTTGAACTTTGCCTAATTCAATATTCAAATGGATTTACTGATTTTTTAGAAAAATATTGTTAACTTCTTCATAATCCTACCTCATTTAAAGGTGATTAATAATCCAGCCTCATTTATAGGTAATTAAGATTGTTTGAACTTTCCCAATCTTTGCTAGGACTGACCATCAGGGTTCGAGAGAGAGAGAGAATATACTTGTCATATCCCAAGGTTCGAGGTCCATAAGCTACCCACCCAAACCCTACTACATCACACCGATGACAGAGAGGGAGAAAAAAACTCGCTGGCTCGTCGGGAGAGAGAACACTCAACCCTGCCTGACCCCTCACCTCTCTCTGTCACCCTTCTCAATCTGATGAGGGAGAGAGAGGAAGAACCATGACTCGTCACCTCTCTCTGTCATCCGCGTGCTAGACAACCTGTGTCCTCGTAACTGCATCAGCATGCGCTTCAACCCTTCAATTATGCAAATGAGTCCCCGTATGCCGCACTAAAAAAATATATATAAGTCTCCCTCTTAGGCAGCCAGGTGCTCCAACCACCCATCCCCCCCTCCTCCACACCACACATCTAAACCCCCCCATCACATCTCTCAGTCATCCCCCCACCTCCCCACCTCACATCAACATATCTATCGTGATATCTCAGGAACCCTCCAACTCGTGATAAATGTGTGTCCCCGTAAGCGCATTCTCCCCTACTGAGGGGACTGTTTGATTGGGGATGAATCTCGAGGGAGAGGAGTGAGGGGATGGGAAGTTTGTCTGGTGTATTGAGGACCTGGAGAGAACGAGCTGATTCTCGGAAGGGGAAAGAGTGAATTCTCTATGGAAATATAGTCGGTAGAAGCAGAGGTTTTATTTTACCCCTTGGTGTGTTTTGCACCCATGGTTCCTCTTTTCCTGGAATGAGGCATTCTGGCTTCCTGATAACCTCAGGGGCGCACACACGATTGTGGTCCAGCAGGTCCGGACCCACCCCTGCTGTACATGAAATAGCCTATAAATAAGATATTAAATAATAAGCAATTATTTATCAATGTTAAATCACCTAGCACTTATTGAAAATAACCCAAAGTCTCAATAAATTCTTTGTATATACATCCTCATTATGTAATCTGTTCAAAGTTTGAGCATTATAAGAATAATGGCTTGGATTAATTATTAACTCGAAACTTCTTTACTTTTGACCCCACTAAGAATTTATGTGTGCGCTCATGGATAACCTTATTGGTAAGTATCGGGGTAATCGGCCAATATGGCGAGTAGAAGGTGAAATGAAAGTTATGACTCACTTTCCCTCCATAAGATTAACATTGATCCTACACGACGCCAGTAGCTGGGGTGGCGTATGGCCTCAATTTGACCTTTGACTCCGAGTTGGGTGACGTATTCATTGCGTGTGATGTCGCAATATTCCCCCCTGGGTTTTCCCTGACGACTCATACCTGGCGCCATTTTGGCGGCTCGACAAGACAAGTAGTGACAAGAATAGATCGTGACCTTGAAACAGTGAGCTAGTACACGAGGTCATTGACCTCCGGCAACTCTTTCCCCCCTTTCTATGTGGCAATGTGTTTTCCTGATGACTGGCGCGTTGACAAGACAAGTCGAGACACGACCTTGAATGATGTCTCAACCTTCATTTGCAATGGGTTTTACCGATGACGTCATCACTCTGTCAACCCTTATGACTCATACCTGGCGCCAGTTTGGAGGGTTGACAAGACAAGTCGAGACAAGAATAGATCACGACCTTGAATGATGTCGCAACCCTCACTTTCAATGGGTTTTATCGATGACGTCATCGCTCTGTCGCAACGATAAACACTCATACCTGGCGCCAATTTGGCGGGTCGACAAGAAAAGTCGAGACAAGAATAGATCACGAACTGGAATGATGCCGCAACCCTCACTTGCAATGGATTTTACCGATGACGTCATCGCTCTGTCGCAAAGATTATGACACATACCTGGCGCCAGTTTGGCGCGTCGACAAGACAAGTCGAACCACGAACAGATCATGACCTTGAATGATGTTGCAACCCTCACTTGCAATGGGTTTTACCGATGACGTCATCGCTCTGTCGCAACCCTGATGACTAATACCTGGCGCCAGTTTGGTGGGTCGACAAGACAAGTGGAGACAGGAATAGCGGGAGCATTGACACAACTCTTATAATACACACTTAGGGGCCTCTCTTTCCAGGTGGAAACGTCACAGTGATTTATAATTCTCAGTTAGGGGCCGCTATTCCTCACAAAAGTCTAATAAAATTGTCGGTTTGGTATCTACCGTCGACATGTAGGAATGTATAAGATTAGCTGTTTGACAAATCTAGACTCATATCTGGTTAAACTACGTGTAAGGATAGATAGGGTTTGCGTGAATAAAACACAGATATTACAAATAAATATATATATATTTATTAAACATTAAATACATCATACATAATATTTATCATACACTTTTACAGGAATGACGCATTTATTCGTTCATACGTTTTTCTACAGTGTCTCTCAGATGCGTTAGTAAAATTGTTTTTAGTTCACAATCCAGCATGTAATAGTCCAAACCGATGACTTGATGTGTATAGTAGTTAGCGCTGATAGGATCCAGGTTTTTGATGTGCGTTTCCACCGTAGGTTGTTCTAGGTCAATGATATACGTCGAGGCTGTTAGCGTGTCGCATACACCCACGACGAGTGTGTCGATCAAATTGTTGCAATAGCGTGCGACGGGTGTCGACCACATGTCCCGTCGGTCGACAGTAACGTCGATGAGGTCCCACACCTCACAAATACGCGCCCAGCTAGGTGCTAGATAAGCGACCCGAATGATTCCAGCGTCTTGTTTCTCGTTGATGACGACCATATGGTCACCACACATGCGTCTCAGAGAGATTTCGTAATTAGTTAGACTAATCTTCTGAGGAGGTTGCGTGTTGGTGAAAAACTTTGATATGACCGACTTGTAGCTGCCCAGTTCTTGCCATTCTGTACGGATAAACACGGCGCAGTTCCCTCCACATTTTTCTATCTGGACATAGGGCGTAAAGTTGTTCTTGACACTCATGCCAACGATGACTCGCTTGGCGTCGACTCCATCCATCGGGAACAATGTGTTGAAAATACTGCTGACAGCGAGTGGTTCCGCAGGCTTTGCTTTTCTCCCGCAAATCTCTTGACCTTCTATGATGTTCGGTGGTTATTGCCGGCACACCGCCGGGACGCCCCTTTTATAAGCGCACGCCGCCTGGACACGGCCTCTTGAAGGGCGACATGCCCCTAGAGTCTTGAAAAATCTATTGTAATATGTCACCACCTTAGCGTCGTTGGCTGTATGATTGGTGGACGAGAATAGGCTTTTGAAAGTTTTCATCGGGATGTTCTTGGTGCGATAGAGAAGGTACATGAGACAGTAATGGCCGCAAACGTCAGATAAGATGCTTTGAAGTTGTAGCTTGCTATAGGACGTGCGAAAAGTGTTTTTGCGTATAAAATCCCGATGTGACTTTATACGCGGTATAAAACCATAAATGTCAAAGTATTCTCCCACGCCGTTCTTGTCGATAAAGATGGCGACCCAATGCGTCCCAGGTTTGGTGTGTGGATCGGTGTTGATGACTAGAGTGGCAGGTCGAGCTATTCTTGCGAGTAGTTGATCGGCAGGGAAAACACCCGACTGTACAGAACGGAACCACGGACTTGTTTTCTGCGCGTCTTATGGTGTGCGTGTCCATCTTCAATCATCCAATCACGAAGTCCCAAGACGATAGAGGCAGAGCAGAAATTCCATACAGAACTATATGCCATGCACATGGTGCGGCCCAATTTAAGTCTTTTCAGTGACGAACAACCTTTGTCGTACAGATCTACGAAGGGTGTAGACTTGTATTAGACTAGAAACTTTTTCTTTTCCACCCCCTTGACGTAGACGGTTTCTGCACGCGCTACGGCACGGGAGATGAGAGATTCGAGCAGGCTGTAATCCACATCACCGTAATCCCAGGTGATACCGTGCAGATTGTTGACTATATAGTCGGCTTTCTTTCTGGCATCGGTGGAAAGTTCTTCGATAGCGTATGGAGGTTTTAACAACCAATGTTGAAGTAATGTGCCGCATACAGATAAAACACTCAGTTCCTTGACGATAAACTCTTTGTTGTCGTCGATGAAGCTCTGGAAATCCACAATGACGTCCATAGCTTAAATGAAGGGGTAAAGGGCGGGAAGCTGTTTATATTAACTTCCATAATCGGTCACGACGTTTCTGTCCTTGTCAATGGTGATGATGTTGGCAAACTCCCCGTACACGATACAGTTGACGGTTTCGGTGAGAGCTCGGGTGAAGCTCAATTCGATGCTCAGAGAACCGTGTCTCGTCAAATTCCAATGAGATGTCATGTGGGCCGACAGATTAGGCGTGAGATCGAAGGCCATGAGAAGATATCCCTTGGGGAAGGCTTCTCATGTGATGTCGCTACCCTCGTTCATGAAATGGATACTCCTTCCAGAAAACAGCGTGTGGTAGGACATGACATAGTGTCCGTTTGAAAAATCGGGCTGTAACGGTTTCGACGGTACTTGTTCCCCGTCCAAGTACAGCGAGAAATAGTTCATGCCGTAGGTTTTAAAGTTCAACGGGTTCTTGGTGGCGTCTCCGTTGAACGCTGCGTTTGACACAAATCCCACGATGCACCGTTTGGGTCACTGGCCGGTGAATACGTTGTCCAGCGATTTCCCTTGCACGCCTGTAGGAATATTGAGGATTTTTTCTTCCACACGGCTGATGGGATACTTTGCAGGGCTGACGTTTAATGCTTTGGCGTGTGCCAACAGTATGGATGGTGCTTCGTTGACACGCCTCACTAGAAGGCCGGCTTCAACGATGTGAACCTTAAAGTGAGGGAGTTCAGGGACCGCGATAAGACTAAACCCGTCTCAGGAACGGACCAACCTGACTCTGAGTTCGGCGCCGTTCAAAAATGTATTTCTCTTGGTTAAACACGTTACCGTGTAGATACCCAAAGATACCCACCGTCTTACTTTTTGTGGTGAGACTGCGATGGGCCTCAAATCCCTGGTTGCCAGCGTTAGCCTCCTCAAAGGTTCCGGGGGTGTCGGCGAACCACAGACCACCAGTAAAATGCGTTCTTTTGGCTTTGCTTTTGTAAGTGAGCTTCGTCTCAATAAACGCTCTATAGGCATACGTGTTTCTGGGCGGTGAGACTAGTTTTTGGTTTAAAAATACGTCCACCTGTGTGAATAGAGAATGCAACCAATTGTTGACGGGAGCGATCTGATCCACCTCTGTGAAAGCGTCACCATCGGGTTTCATGATGGCCGCCCTGAGATAAAGCATAGTCTGGGAAAGATCGATATAGAACTCGCCTTGTCCGGTAACGGTAAATTCGATGGGAGAATCATCGGTGAGGGTAGAGACAGGTTTGTACTGGAGCCATTGCCCACTTTCAAGACTTGTTTGAGGGCGTGGCACGGAAAAGAGATCGAGTTCACTGCTGGCACACTCGCAGGACTAGGGGTGTAGAAACGACATTTTAACTGAAAATATCTTTAGCTTCTTTCTTGAACTTTTTACGTCGGGTGACGACCTTAGAATGACGTTGCTTCTTACGACGCCCTTTATAGCATGAGCCGGTCATCAGCGTGTTGATCTTCTGTTCAGCCTTGCGTTTCAGGTTTGTTCCAGGCTCGCCGACACGTTGCCGTAGGGCCTCTTTGAAAGGACACCCTTGATTGGCAACGTCGGAGAGCACGTCGATACCAGTATGAAGCGCATGTTTTCCGATGGCTTTAGCGCCTCTTCTCAGCAACTGTACGACGCTTTTGAAAAGACCACTGAAAAAACTTCCTATCCCATGCCCCCTTCGATAGGGAACACCGTGGTAGATCGAAGATATTCCTGTTCCAGCCTGGTTGATGTAGTATCTTTGGTAGGGACAGTTCATGTTCAGCAGCGTCGAAAATGAAGTTTCACGCACACCTTTCCAAACTCGAATGGTACAGGTTCACCCGTGCCTGTTCTTTTATTGATTTCCAAGCTTTCAATTTCCCTTCTAAACACCGGCATGTAGTGCAACGGGTCGTATCTAACTGTCTTATGTATACCGTAGATATAGTTTATGTTGTTGATACCGACGATACGTAACAGCGGTGCCACAATGTCACCCACGGGCTGAGGCTCGACGATATCCGTGTAGATGTACATTTGCGAGGGCAGGCCTAGTAGAATGTTGGCGGCGTACGGAGACTTTGCTACTTTTATCAGATTAGTCTGAGGATCGAAACCGAGCTGTAGACTTAGTTGGCTTGATAGAGTCAACAGCTGTATATTTGGTTAAGAAGAGATAACTTCAACTTTTTTGTTGGGGTTTGTGTACTTGAATACAACTCCGGAATCCCCTTTAAAAGCCTCTACTTCGTTTAGAGCTTTGATCAATTCATGGATAATGCTGTAGTTTCCAGCAGGGATATGATCCTTGAATATTTGTTCCACGCCGTTAGCGTCCACCCAGTTGTACCATACAATAATTTGACCCTCAGGTACGGTGGTGAAAGAACCATGATATTGAAATTCAGCCAGAGCGTCTTCCCACCTGCCCTCGAGTGTAAGACGGTAAGGAAGTTGCGTGGTGAAATTCGTGAGGGTATTTTTCGGGAAATATCCCATAGAGTTGTCGCTCGGCAAAGTGATGTAAAATTGGTCCTTCATGGTAGAGCGCTGATGTAACTGGCGGGAAGCCAGGAATTAAACTTTACGGGGTAACCTTTCCACTGCATATACACTTTCTTTCTGGCGCCTTTACCCTTGACACGTAGTATTATATCAACTTTAAAAGTTTCATGGAGACGTACGCCTTTCAATTCAGGTTCGTAAAACTTCCCCTCCATTTCTTCGCCTTCAATATCGAGGAGTCTGTAGACGACAGGTTGTCGGAACACGACACTGCTGACTTTGAAAATCTCTTCGCTCCAATTGCTTTCGTAGCCCTTTTCAAACAGCATTTTGGATTTGCTAATACGCACCGTGTCACCGACTTTTATTTTAGTCTTCGAGTTTGGATGCCTTTTGCCGTACAGATTATCTCTGACTTGAAGCACATTAGTTTCTGAAACGTCGTCGGGCGACGTCTTGATACTGGAATGCTTGGAGCCGTTGTAAGCGTCGACTAGAGTAATGAGGACGTCCACATACCTATACGTGTTATTTTTGGTAAAGTAGGGGCACATGCGTCCTTTCAGAGTTCTATTGAATCGTTCCACGATGCTTGCCTTCACGTCTGGATTATGAGTGGTGTAGTAATGCACGCCTTCTTGCTTGAGAAATTTCCGGACTAGACGTGCCGAGAACTCTGTCCCCTTGTCCGTCTTTATACTTAGAGGTTTACGGCCGCATTGCTTGAAAATGTCCCGAAAGGCGTCTCTCACGACGCTCCCCGTCTTGGATGGAAGAGTCGTTGCCCAGGCCATCTTACTAAACACGTCGATGACGTTGAGCAAGTACACTACACCGTCGTTGTATTTTCTGAGACTTCTCATATCGTTGAGATCGGCTTGCCAGAGTTCGTCAATCTTTGACACCACCTACTTGTTGCGTGGAAACTTTTTTACCGCAGGTTTGTGTAGGGTATAAGAGTCCTGCGCACGAAGCCATTCTCGTACTTTTTCGGGATCCTTCTTGGATAACTTTATGCACGACGCCGCCCCTGCAAACCCTGCAGGATGAGAAGGGTCGTAGTAGATGTCGGCTAGACGTTCCATTAAGCTCTGAACGGCAGCCACTTGTTTTCATCCACCCTCTTCAGTTTATTCTTCTTTGGGCGTTGCGATGGTGTAAGTGGTTGTGCTACGGGCGTCGGATCTCTAAGGGGTGCCAAACGTTTCGGGTTTACAAAAAATTCTTTCGGAACGTTTATATTTTCAGCGCCGTGAGAAACTCTTGCCACCCTGCCGGTTCACTGTGTCTTCTTGCTCTGACCAGATCATTGACTAAATCCACAATACTGGATCCACGGAGAGGCGTATCTTGAATACTCACTTGCCCATTTGAGTCCCAAGAGATGCCGCCTTGGGACTTAATATGTTCTAGTAAAAGTTCAGCTTTTTTACGTGCCTGTGCTGGTACAGTATTAAGTACAGTTGGGATGGGATGTACAGACACTTCAGGGTTGTGGTGGTGGCGGGATTGGTTTCAGATGGCGGAGGGTGTTTACTAAAGTGTAGATAGCGCTGGAGCACTTTTTGGTATAAAGTCCATTTAGACCTGTCAAGTTTTGAAGCGAAGATTTTTTCCAATTCCTTGTCCAACTCGGAGACCACTAGATTTATTGCCGAAGCCGTTTGCAGGTGCTGTTGCTCGTAACGGTATAATGTTTCCGGGGACACCAATATCATCTTTTTCGTGTGTTCCATTATTTACTTGTTGAATAAGGAACCGAGGACCCCGCTGATTAGAGGAGCTAAAAGTAAGGGAAAGAACGCTCCTCCTTTCTGAACGAGTAGTTGTCTCTTCTTCTTCCAGCACTCTCCTCATTTGACCAGCTTGCGCAACACCTGCTTGTGAGCATGTAACTTGGTCTTCTGCGCATTTTTCAGTGGTACCCGCCCTTTTAAAGTTTTGTAGGCACACTTGCAAACAGAGTCAACCTGTTTATTGTCAGCCGTTTCCATCAAGGCGACACGTTGTTGCGGGTTCATGCGATACATCGCATGTAGCAGAGGGGTCTGCTTCAGCACTTTGGGACTCATGGTTATGAAATGATCTGTAAGCGGGAAGTGTCGGTGTTTTTATAGCTTTTGCGCGGTAGATACACGCAACATCTGACATTTGTGCTGGTTCTATATCTGAACCATTCTGGTGTACCTTGTTTGAAATCTAGCCATATATAGCCGTGAGGCGTACTTGTAGCATCGGTGTAAGCCTCTTGTAAAACACGGGGATTTTCATGACAGACTTGTCATGCAAAGTGTTGAATCTGAGCTTTATCCCTGGGATTTTTAAAAAGCACGATATAATGTGCGTTTAAGGAAATGTCCCTTTGGCCCTTGCCCTGTAGGAATATATTTTGTGTAAGGTACATGACGCTAATATTTTGATCGAGGCATCCTTTGGTGAAAAGATCGACGACCACTTCGTTGGCTTCACGCATCAGGTCGTCCAGGATAATCAGCTGTGGAGAGTCATTACAGACGTCATCCATTTCCGGCAAATCCTTACAGAATATGACGTAGGGACTTGTCCCGTCTTGTTCGAATCCCGGTTGCCATAAAGCGTAATACCATGTGATTTTATCAAATTTAACGTCACACATTGTGTCCAAGTGACGGATAAAGTCTGCTACAAAATGTGACTTTCCACAGCCGCAAGGGCTGCTTATGAATGCCGAAAATGGATGTTTCAACTTATCCATAATGTTTGAGACTGAGCTTATAAGCTATATGAGCTTGTATTTATAGGATAGGAAGGAGGTGTGGGGTATAGACGTTAAAACACAAACATAAGAACAATTTTTACAATATTTATTTGGCCATGAAAAAGTATGTACACAGTGTAATGTATACTGTGTATATTTACTATATATATAAATAATTATTAGTATAAACATAATTTGTTTTGTTTACAATATTTATTTACACACAGTGAAAAGTATTTCCTTGAATATTTACAATATGGGGGAATAGTGGCCTCGGTACTAAATATGATATATACTGTTTTCAATTTAAAAGAAAATATATATATATTTACAAACAGCTTATTATATTTGAATAGATTTAAAAAATATATATATAGACAAACAGTTGACTAGAATTAAAATATATACAAACAACTAATTGTATAGAAAAAAATCAGGTAGGCGGAAGATTTTACTGGAAAATAAAAAATTATAAAAATGTATCCCGAGTGCATAAAATAAATAAAAAAATTATGCTTTTTTTCATGCAGAAAAAAATATGAAAAAAATCGCAAATCTTTGAAAAATGGTATGTCAGTGGAACTGTCTAGAGTGAAAGAAAAAAAGATGGTTATTCAGCATGTTTAAATAAGCACCTTTTAGTCGTGGCGAGTGCGTTTACAAGGAATCCGATACCCAAACGGCAACGTATTAAAATCATCGGTTATCCGACGTTTGGTGTACACGGGCCGGTAAACTTTAGTCTGTGAAATGGTTCATACAGTCGCAAGACCTTTTCTTACAATTTTGTGCGGTATTTGTATGTATCTTTCCGCAGCCTGTTCAGTGACCATCGCTTTCAAAAATTCAAAATTAATATCGTTCCTGTTGCCATAGTTTATGGTGATACCTCGAACCTTGCACACCGTTTTTGTTTTGGCAGTATCTCCGCCAACACAAACTCGGTACGCGTAATTCTTGGGACCATCAGATACAAAGGCGCTAATGTAGCTTCCCGGACCGTAATCCTGAAGTTTATCAGTGAGGTCACCTAAAAAGTCTCCGGTCGGTGGAGTCCAATTGCCGGGGCATTCGGCGAATAGAAAACTATCTGTATCATGATACAAAACGCGGTCCCCCAATTGTTCAAGGATACTGTATAAGTGCAACCTAGCCATAGCAGTCGTGTAGCACGCCACCGCCACACTCGTGTTAGGGTTAGGGCGCAACGCGTCACGAGCATCCTTGTAATTGAGGAACATAACCTCATCAATTATATCAATGACGCTGTCCACGGTGATGTACGGATCCGTCAGGTACTTGTGGATTCCCTGATAGTCGAGTCGTTGACAACGGCTACGTGTGGTAAATCGGGTCTTTGCCCAAACTTTACTCATAGTGAATTTAAAAAAAGTTTAGCCAAAGTGCGGAGACCCGGGTTTTACAAACAGAGCCGAAATCGTGTTTTACCCCATCCCTTTCCTCATAATTTTGAATCTAAGCTATCTTTTCCTCTTGTGAGGTACACCACTCTGGCCATCCGCTGGCTTCTTGTTTAATTTTAAAAAAAGTATCAATGTAACCGTGAAACAATCCGCCAGAACGCGTCTGACGGTCGTAAACAGATACATTGTACTCCCACACTTCATGCACTGCTTCAACGGTGTTGCCTTTCTCAACGGCTTTCCGGATCTCCTCAATCACCTAGACGACTGTCAACCAGCGATCATTGTTTTCATTGTGCTGACACGCGTCTTGGTTTTTCTCCTCCCCGCATTTCCTGCACAAGATGAACATTAGCTTGTCGTGCATCCGTGTAGGCAATACGGGCAGGAATAAATCCAGCGGAGGCGTCACTGTAACTTTGGCTATGCCATCTACTTGATCTATAGACGGACAATTTGGTTCCAAGTGAATTTTGGGGTGGCCGACGGGATATTTTTTGTACTTGCAAACGTATGGATACAACGAACACACATCCAAGTACTTGATCTTCACCCCAAAAGAAAGATCTGCTTCGTGGAAGAGCTTGATACAATTTGTACGCCCGCCATTGAATGCATCCCTTGGACTGAGAGGTTCCTTGGTATACACTTCGTGCCGGACTACAAATTGCTGCAAGTCCTTGTCTGTGCGTTTCTTCGCATTAAACATACACTCCCATATCTCTACGACCGTGTAGCCGGCATTCTTAAACTTTTCAACACAAGCCATGGTTGCTTCATAGCGCGTCTCTATGGTCTCGTGGCACTATTTTTGACAGGGCTGGTCCTGTCAGGGTAACAGAGAGGGCACCCGTGCCAATAACAGCCCCAGAACTGGAAGACGGTGGTGGTATCTCCAGCTTTAACAACGCCTTCTACACGTCGCCCTAACACATATTCCTCACGGCCGTTACCCGCATGAAGAATAGACACACCGCATTGATGCGCCTCCCAGCAGAGCCATTGTACAGCGACGTGCGACTGTTGGTCTGCGCACCGATAGCCACCGTTAGGGATAATACCGATAGTATTCTCCTTAACTTGACTTCGGCGGTAATCCAACATGGCCGCTCCAACTATCGTACACGCCTCTCTGAAAAGATCCAACTTTGCTTTCTCCATGAGCATCTCTCTAAACTTCAGGCAGGCCTTCCGTAGGATCTCTATATCTTTCACACAATACAGTTCCAACTCGCGTTTAAAATCAAAGACATAATTTTCTTTGACCAACGCGTCATACCAATTCTCAAAGTGCTCCTTTCCCTCAACTGACATCTCGCCGATGCCGTAGTCCTTCTTTAGCGGCAAGAGATCCCTACACCCTGCGTTTTATTTTTTGTTGAAAAAATGGGGGAAATGTCCCTTGGCCAAAGACTCGTCCAAGCCAAAAGTTTTGGGCAATTTGGACAACGACATCGAGAGACAGTTCAGCGAGTCAAAAAAGTGGAGCGGGCCGTAACGCATGGACATGATTTTCCCACCGTTCATTATAAGTTCTGGAGTCCATTTTTTACCTCCATTATATATCTTAAAATAAAATTTCCATCATAGGATTTTGCAATATGGCCGAGAAGGGTGATATCCTTAAATTTTGATGCTTTAATTTGTTCTAAAAATTCAAAAAATTGGGCCATTGTGGTATCACCCTTAAATATGCGAGTCCTATCGCCCCCACATTCTATGCAATGATGGTCAAGCCTTACAACACGCCTGCGCGACACATAGGTTAGGTTCGTGCATAAACGTGCCAGCCGCACCTTGAAGAAGCGTTTCTTGTCTGCCTTCAAAATCGTAGAACACAAACATGAAATTGCTCTTTTCCAGTGACGGCTTTGACGGGGCCTGCTTCATATAACAGAAATGACCAAAAGGACGATATGAATCGCATACTCTATAATAAGTCTCATCACACCTATGTGAATAATTTGATTTTTCCAAACTGAAAAATTGCCCGCATACCTCGCAAGCCTTTTTGACATTACAGACCGACCTGTGACCTCTCAAAAACCGGGACGTTTATGGTTATCAAAGCACGTCTGGTTTACCAACGCCCACAGTCTTTACAGACCACAGATCGGCCTCCGCTACAAACTGCTTTAGCGTAACACTTTTTGCACGCGGATTCGCACTTGTGTTTGTTCTTATTACTGAACGGCACACGGCACTCACGGCAAAATTACGAGCACTTAAATGCGGCTGTCAAGTATGTTATGATATCAAAATGGTTTTGCTTATCGTCGTGAAAATACAAATCAAGGTGCCCCTTAAAGGAATGTTCGAAGGGAGTAGGCCCCTCATATAGGACCTGTCTCCCCCGACGTTCCCTGAACACGGTGATTTTGTTTTCGGAAAGATATGCTTGAAATTGTTTCAGTTCAGTTATTCCACCACCTTTCAAAAGGTTCACACGAGAATCACGGCATAGTTCTTCTGCTTTGTATTTTTGAATATTACGACCCTCTTTGATTTGTTCTCTTTTATTATCACATATAGCTTTGGCGACAACCAAGGCACGGGCAAGGCAAAGTGTGTCGCCATTTTGGATCGTAATGATCCCTTGGTGTTTACGGCTATATGTGCTTGTGGGAGAGAGTTTATCACAATAACGTCCACTCCCGCGAGTCTCCTTAAAATGGCAGAGTTTAACGTACAATGGTGCTGTACTCACTAACAAAGTATTACCCTGCAAGACGCGACTTACATTATAAAGCACGGCTCGAGCGTCTAACTGGTCTGCGCGCCTAAATGAGACATACACAGGCCTTAACGTAGAGTCCGTGCTATTCAAAAGCAAGCCAACATGGTCATCGGCGCTAACGCCATGGTCCTGCAGCCTATCGAGCAAATTAGTAATTTGTTCTTCAAGCTAGCTTAATGCGTCACGATCACTTGCTGTAGCACCAAGCTGTACGGTAATTTCTCTACCAGTACAAAAGAACCACTCAGTTGTTTAATCCTCTCTTCTACGATACGAAGAGGGACGCCATTTGACAATGTTCCACCAACCTGATTTACCGGACCACTAATTCCCGTCTGGGGTGCTGACGATGGTCCCTCCCACATCATATCCGCGTTTAGAGAGAGTCTTTGATCCCCGCCTTCCTCGCCCCTTTAACAGCAGCTTGCAGGAAGACCCTTGGAGTCGGCAAATCTCCCGCTGGCTGAATGGGAGCTGCGGAGTTTGTGGTTGGGACCACGTCTTCCCCCCAGTTCGAATCGGCATCATCCTTATTCATTTGAGCTAAAACACAAGAGTTTGAATTCAAACACCAGTCAACCTAACTACAAAGTAAGCATTTGAAACCATATTCTTTTATACAAAGGCAATTTAAAAAATCCTTCTTTGCAATTTTTAAATCAAACAAATTATCATTTAAGTTATCAAAATAATACCTGGTAAAAAAATGACCATTTTATTTTATAGTTTGTCCTCGGAGTGGACAGTGTGAATATCATAAATTAATACGGATCCCTCAGTTGATCTAACTAATCAATTTAAAAGACACTTGTTTATTTCACATAATGTTTGGGACATTTACTTTACGTTAAGTTTCTATTTGAAAAATGTTTTCACCTGTTATGGTGGTTTACAATAACAATCTTCTCATTATATGATCTTTCAACTCATACATAATTTTTTTATTTTAACGTAAAATAATGATCTCACCTATGGATGAATCAATAGCATCCAGAGCCGAAAAAATGTATATTATAGTCTCTTGTGGTTCTAGGAGTTGTGGTGGTGGAGGTGCTATTATGGGAGACTCCGCAGACATCTTGTGATTCCATGATTCTGATACAAACATAACTTTGTATTAGAATCTTTTAGCGTAAGTGATAGCCGTGGATAATCATACAGAAACTACCTATTAATCTGAATGGTCATTTTCACAATAATAACAATTGTCCTGCCCGGACTCGAACCCTGGACACCCAAACAAGGAAGTATGCATTCTACCAACTGAGCCAAGGTGTTATACAATAATATTTCAACAAGTAAATTACCTTAAAATAATATAATATTTATCGTTTAGCGTTTATAAAACAAAAAAACTTATAATGCCCATTTTTGTTTATGAAAACCCACCAATTTAGCACATTATACATTTTTCGAAATTATTTTTTAATTTTTTAAAAGCTAATTAGTCTTTTTTACAAATATGGTCTTTCATTGCTCTACAATTACTAACCGTTTGCGTTTAATTCTTCCATGTAGGCAACGAGGGTGTTTTAGATCCCCGTATTTCTATGGATCTCCCCACAGCGAATTCTATAAAAATACAACACAACTGGTTAGTTTGATATTCAGAATTAAAATAATCTCTAGAATGTTAACTGACTCGGAGATATTTAGCAGCGTTTGCTCGTCCAAGACAATGTGTACTTTATGATATCACGCGCCTCACTTTAAAGTGTTAGCCTGTCATTGCATCTGTATTTAAAAGCTCTACAGTAACGGCTGTCTTCGGCCATTGGCCGAGCTCTACATATATGGCGTTGCGGTATTTTAAAACACTATCCTCAATAAACATGTTATTTTGTTAAGTATAATACAATTGTTCAATACATCTTTTAAATAAAATTTAGTTGGTAGTAAACTGCCCTCAAAATTTTTTATGGGTTGTAATAAATGTATACAATAAACTACTATTAAATAAAATGCATTATTTAATTTATTATAACCACTCGTTTTTATATGATTTTAAAATAATATTCAGCCATTAGTAAACTACCAATATAGTAATTACCATATAACTATAGTTAGGAATCAACTTTTTTCAATAAACTACCCTTGATTATAATAAACACCTTTTCCTGCATAACTTTATCCAAAATGTCATCCACAAAAGTCCCTGCTTAAACACCTTCAAATTATATATAATTTTAATTCTCATAAATCTATTATAAATAAATAAATTTAGACAAGTCTGCCATGGTTTATTGTAATTTTGAAATAGATCAAAATGTATACACTTTGATTTAACAACAAATAAATAATAAGTGTGACTGTTAGAAAATTATATTTACTCACCCAGATCCGTCAGTGAAGCGTAATCACTCATCCCGGTTTTCTTGTTTAGCACTCGAAGACAGGTTATAAAATGAAAGGATTTCAAAGCAGGTGCCACTATTTATAGTTACCACCAGCTAAGTTTGCGACAGAGCGATGACGTCATCGGTAAAACCCATTGCAAGTGAGGGTTGCGACATCATTCAAGGTCGTGATCTATTCTTGTCTCGACTTGTCTTGTCGACCCGCCAAACTGGCACCAGATATGAGTCATCATCGTTGCGACAGAGCGATGACGTCATAGGTAAAACCCATTGCAATTGAGGGTAGCGACATCATTAAAGGTCGTGATCTATTCTTGTCTCGACTTGTCTTGTCGACCCGCCAAACTGGTGCCAGGTATGAGTCATAAGGGTTGTGACAGAGCAATGACGTCATCGGTAAAACCCATTGCAAGTTAGGGTTGCGACATCATTCAAGGTCGTGATCTATTCTTGTCTCGAATTGTCTTATCGACCCGCCAAACTGGCGCCAGGTATGAGTCATAAGGGTTGTGACAGAGCGATTACGTCATCGGTAAAACCTATTGCAAATGAGGGTTGCGACATCATTCAAGCTCGTGTCTCGACTTGTCTTGTCAACGCGCCAGTCATAAGGAAAACACATTGCCACATAGAAAGGGGGGAAAGAGTTGCCGGGGGTCAATGACCTCGTGTACTAGCTCACTGTTTCAAGGCCACGATCTATTCCTGTGTCTACTTGTCTTGTCGACCCGCCAAACTGGTGCCAGATATGATTCATCGGGAAAACTCAGGGGGAGTGTTGCGACATCACACGCAATGATTACGTCACCGGGAAAAAAGACTGTTTCAAGGTCACGATCTATTCCTGTCTCTATTTGTCTTGTCGACCCGCCAAACTGGCGCCAGGTATGAGTCATCAGGGAAAACCCAGGGGGAGTGTTGCGACATCACACGCAATGATTACGTCACCCAACTCGGGGTCAAAGGTCAAATTGAGGCCATACGCCACCCCAGCTACTAACGCCATGTGGAGGATCACATTCCCTATAAGGTTAACATTAATCCTCCACACTGAGATTAAGAGATGAATCAGGAACAATTATTTTGGGGAGGGAGGAGATTAAGAGTTTAAATATAATATTTCATGGTCTAAATAGCTAAGCTGTTATAATTGTTGAGGTTAGTTCTATTAGTCCGGTAGCCTAGCATGAATATGTGAACACACTGGACAAAAGCACCAAGTTTTTCTACGTGTTAGTTAGGGTTATAGATTTCAATTTTTGATAGGAACCACAGTTGTACAAGTAGCATTATCATTTGTAACATGTATTATTGTGAATAAATAAATCTTCTGATGCATTTATAAATTGTCTTTTTTTTTACTCCCTAACCCCGGAAATGTATATTTACACACCAAGATTGTGATCCTAAGTGCTTAAGTGCTAAGTGCTTTAGAATCTGAGATATTGATAATATTCTTAAATTTCAATAAATTATAAATTCAAGATGGCCACTGAAGGAGGTGGTTCCTATCGAAAATTGAAAGTTATGGCCCTAAATAGCACATGGGAAAAATTGGGTGCTTTTGTCCGGTGTGTCCACATTCACGTTATCGTTATCGTTAACGTTATCACGTTAGCTGCTGTATTATATTATTTTTGTTGATAAGTTCCTTTAATTTTTATTTAACATAGTTATGAATTAATTATTAATATTTTAACCTGGTTAATAAAGTGTAAGACAAGATATACACATTAACTTTGGCAGATTAAAAGAAATACATTTAAATTAATTAATAACCTTCCTCATACTTACCTCTTAGGTTAAGTCTTTATTTTGTATCCCCACCCCCTCCCCCCACCCTTAGCTGAGATGTAGGCATTGAATTACACCTATAGTGTGGGGATGAGGAAGTCATAAATTAGAGAAACGTATGCGCATTTATATGAAGGAAAAATAATAAATATTTTTGGGGAAATGACCCTCAGCAAACCCGGCTGAGAGTTGAACCCTGACCTTCCCATCGCATGGAAACCAGACAAGATGAACTTGACATTTGGTCTGCGTGCCCATTGGTGCGGGTTAAAGCCGTTAATAATCATCAAACCTGCAGCAATAATAAATAAATGATCCAATATAAGCGTATATACCTTTATAACAATAGTTTATTATCAGTGTCGTGCCGTATATCATTTCCAGGCTAAGCAGAGTGTGGTGTAGATACGGAGAAGCTGGGTCAGAAAAAAATGGCTGCCATTACTACTCAAGATGGCGGACTCCCGTCCCCTCCTAACCTTATAGCCAATGAGCTTCTAGCCCCGCCTTCTCCTACACCTTACAGCCAATAAGCATCTAATCCCAGCACCCAGACGACCCCTTAAGCATAATGTCAGTACTTCAGTAGCCATCCCCCAGTTTATGAAAAAGATCAAAAATATTTGTATGGAACTGTGCGCTTCACAGTGCCAGCGACGTGTTGTTTGACTGTTGTGCGCATGCGCACATAGAAGGGGGACGGGGAGGAAGGGGTGACTGCCAGGTAGAGAGAGCACTGTTACTCTCGCAGTGCTGGCTCTGACGGGATGGTGGAAGGAAGTTTTTTTTACTCAGTGTGTGTTGTGCTTAAAAACCGTGTAACAATGAAAAGTGTAGAATTAAATTATAATTCTGCTTCCAGCTATTCTATTTGATTCATTTTTTTCGGTTATTTTATTTAACAGAAAGACTAAATGCACTTGCAGAACTTTCAATGGAGAAAAATTTCTTCAATTGTCATCCAGAGATCAAGGTGATAATTATTGAACTTTTTGCGCAAATTATAACAAGAAGAATGCATTTAATTTTTAAATGAATAGATCAAGCTTAAACTGTAAAAATTTAAGTGAAATTAAGTAAAAAGAGTTGGTCTTTTTTTTTTTGTTAAGATTTTATCAAGTTCCTGAAAAACTTTCTTTTTATACATGTTTTTTTACTTTTACACAATTTTAAAACGGGTTAGAAAATTTCTGGACCAGCACCCCCACTAATTTTAGTTAAGAGCCGCCACTGGCAATACATCACGAAAGTTTTTTACGTATCCATTGGTGAACACGTTTGTTTTATTTTGTAGTCAACGTGTGCAAGCGTATCACATAGTTTATCTAAGATATAACGTTTGTCATCTTCAGGTGAAAGTGCAAGTTTATTCAAGCATATACTTTACATCTAATGTTTCTCACTTCTTATCGTAGATGTATTGGTATATTGTAAAAAATCCTTCTTTAAACATTTTTTTGATAATGTACCAACTCTGAATTTAATAATTTTTAATGTTAGGCACATCTGGTGCTGCTACTTATTGGTTTTCTACAACAATTTATGGATAGTTAATATCTACTATAAAACTTTTAATGTTCCATGACAACTAAGATATTTTATGATAATGTCCCGTGATTAAAACCCAAATTGTAATTCCATCTTATCAAAAGTAATGTGTAATAAATAAACTGTCATTTAAGCAGCAACTATATTTAATTACTTAATATAGGAATTTAACAAGGCTGTGGCTGTGAATAGAAGCTTCGCATATGGTCCATATTTTGTATTAACATAATTATAATGAAAATTTTACTTTATAATCTAGCTAGTATCTAAAATGGTAAAGTCTGCCTAGATCGGCTTATTCAAAATCAGGGTTATTTTCCTCATTTTCAACCCAACTAAATCATCCGTGAAGATTGTATAAGCAATAATGCTGGGGAAAAAATAACTTTTTTCGACATTTAAACATTTGCAAGTGTTTCTTGATTTTCCATTACAGAGTACGATGCTGTTGATACATTTTAAATAGTCAATTTCAGTCCCCTTTTCTGCAGTTTTTAGTTGTCTGGTATTACAATCAATATGTCTTTAAACACCAAGCTCTCTGCTTAAAAGAGAGGACGCGATACACCTTTTGAAGCATCAAACTTACAGATATATACATTTTTAAATTACTTTAATACAACACGTAATTTTGTTTTTACTGTATGAGTTGGGCAACAACTTTTCTGTTTTCCCGACGACCGGAAAGTTCATTTTGAAATTTAGATAACTAGAAAATGGTGATAGAATATCTGGTGAAAATATGGCTTTTTCAGGAGCAAGTGGCTAGTTACTGTACTTCTAAAATATAGCTCACAGGGCTATAAGTGAGGGAAATTACTACACTGAACTTTTCTATTTCAACCAGGTTCAACCACTCAAACTCACACTGTAGGAGATACTTAGAAATCACAGTCCTTTATAAATTATTATAATCTCAATATGTAATTTATCTTACCTCATTTTCAGGGTTGAAATCATTCATACTAGGGTTGTTAACCTCAGAAGGTCTATTTGAAATCAAATTCACCCAACCACGTATCCCTTTTTCAATTAATGCATTTAAATGTATTTTAGTAGCTCCAACTCAACCTTGTTCATTATTTTAAAAAAATGTTGTCCATACTGGTCCAGATTTTGTACAAAAATGTAGACAATCTAGTTTATAATACTCAAACACAAAGAGGGAAAGTATTCGAAGATGTCTGCTGAAAGTCTAATATCTCTTAGAACATATAGATTCGTATACTCTTTCATTGTTTTCACTTCAAACATTTTCCATATAGTTTTAATGTGAGCGTATTCACTTTCTGAAATGGTTTCTTCTGTCATCTGATTATAGAAAGCGGATTTTGGTGGTAATTGGTTATCTTTCAGTTTACTACTGCAATACATGTAGAAGGGGTGGGGGGACACACCGTTTCTTAGCAGTTGCAGTTACTTTATAAATATGGATGTTTTCATGAAGTGTTTTAAATTGGGTTTTCCCAGTATGCAAACACTTTTCAACCAATTTGTCAGTGATGTGCCTAAAAGCTCGAAGATGTCAATACATTGTAAAAGTACAAGACAGAATGAGATATTATTATGTTTTATGTCTTTCAACAGGTCCATTCCTTTTGTCAGTGAACTTCTTAGAACGCCAATGCACCTTGTCCACTGTGTCATCTTTCAGCTCGCAGAATTATCTTTTTTCCCTAAAGTCATCTAATATGTGAATCATCTTTCTTCCTAAGCTCCTCTTTCCCTCAACCTTTCCTTCTATGACATTGTGCAGAAGACAGTCCCTCCTTAGTATATGTCTGATCCAGTTTCATTTTCACCTAATAATCACATCTGAAATGGTTCTTTTTCACCCATTCTTCTTAGGACTTAATTTGTCATTATTCATGTCCCCCTGATATTCTCAAGTCTTCTTCAGCACCACATTTAAAAGCTCCCTAACTATTTCTTTTCTATTTTCCTGAGAGTCCAAGTTTCTGCTCCATACAACGTGATGATCCAAATGTAACATTTCATCAGTTTCTTCCTCAGTTCTAGACTAAATTTGCTAGTCAGCAGTAACCTCTTCTTGTTGAAAGCTTCCTTGGCCATGGTGATCCTCGACCTAATTTTCTTGTTTCAGTAGTCATCCTTTGTCAGCAGACCTCCCAGGTACTTGAACTGGTTTATTTTTTCCAACTCATTGTTTCCAATTTTAATTTTCAGTGACTCTTCATTTTTTTATATCACCATTACTTTATACTTCTTAATGTTGATCTCAATGCCATATATTCTCCCTATCTCTACCAGCTGGTTCATCATTTCCTGCGACTCTTCTTTATTTTTAGCTAGCAATGCTGGCTCATCTGCGTATTTCACTGTGTTGATGATGCGTCGTCCTATCCTAAAATTACCACGTCACTCTAGGGCTTCCCTGACCAACCACTCTCAATACAAGTTGAATAGGCTGTGTGTCAGACAGGCCTCTTCTTATATCTACGCTGGTGATCTATACATCTTAGCCTCACCTTCATTCGCTGTCTCAGGTACAGATTTGCAATCAGCCTTCCCTCCGGTTGATACCGACCTTCTTGAATATTTTCACAACTTTATTTCAGCTCACTCAATCAAATGCCCTTGATGAAACCAATGTAAACTCCTTCCTTTGCTTCTAGCACTCTCTATAAAATTATTCTTATCATCCTGATGGCATCTCTGATTCCCTTTCCTTTTATGAATGCAAATGGGTCTTCTTCAATCACACTTTATATTTTCTATTCATGTCGCCTATTGAGCATTTTTCCCGCGATCACACATGAAACATGAGGCTGATGGAACTGTGGTAATTAATTTATTGGAGAGTTTAATCTTCTTAAGAGCCATGGTTACGTCTATGAAGTCCTTGGGCCATTCTCCTGTTTCGTAGATCTTAATTTATAAGTTTCTTCAGAGCCATTAATCCGTTGTTTCCCAATTTCTTCAGGTCATCTGGTGTGTCGTCATCTCCATCGGCTTTCGTTCTTCTCATGTCCTTTGGTGCTCTTTGCTTTGCTTTGGTCCTTTTTAGTCTTCTTCTACCTCTTCTTCTGCGTCAATCTACAGGCTCCCTGGTCGATTTTCTTTACTGCACAGTTTTTCTATGTATGTTTCCAAATTTTAAGAACCTCTTTATGATCTATCATCATTTGACCTTTGAAAATTTATATTTATATTGTTCGCACACCCTTGGTTTTGTAACAAGTTACTAGTTAACGTTATATCGAATGGGTCTACACTCACCGACTCTCGTGATCAGCTACAACACAAACACTAACATCAAGCCCGAGCCTTGACCTTCACCCTCCAACTGGCACAACAGACTGAGCGGAGCCTTCAACCAACTGTCTGCTCGGGTCTCGATCCGTGGCCGGCCGGAAACGACTAAACTTCCACGCGGCCAGACGGAGTTATCACTTCCGTCGCTAGGAGGACCTGGATCATTCTAGGCGCCACTAGACGTATTCTTTGCTGTTCGTTTGTTCTATCATTTCCCCCCCCCCCTCCTTCCCTTTCCAGGCCACTCTGTGGATGCAATAATTGTATATATAGAGATCGCGATTTTGGAATAGTCACTTATTATATCACCGACTGGGCTTGGTGAGGACGGCGACTTGGGACCGTAATCTATTTTTATTCAAAATTGCATTTTTCGACTTAAATGGGGAACGACTTTCTAAATTACCGTTTAGGACTTATTTATAAATAAAACTTAGGAATTATGAAATGTTGTGGGCAGGTCAATACCAATACGCTCGCGGGGTACGAGGGTTAACGTCATATTGATAGTTACAATTTGTTTATGTTTTTGTTATACATTCATAATGTATATTTGTTTATTTATAATATTTTTGATCGCGCCTAAGGCGTACTCGGGGAGTCAGGCTTACCGCCCGTTCTTTGTAGTTCGCATGTTTGGAGAATATGAGTTTATTTAACTGTCTATTTAACTGGGAGTATACAGGGCACTTAGGTGTTAGAGTAGAGGCTTGGCCTAACGTTTGTTTTGAAATCAACGTTGTTGATTTCATTAGAGTTGAATACTCGTATATGTTTATCGTTTTTGGTCTAAGTTTAAATGTATGATAAATATTGTTTGATTGCGCGCGCTTAACGCTATTATTGAGGGAACCGTAGAAAGAACCATAGAATCCCACGATGTCAATTATAACTTACAACAAACATATAACTTTATGTTTCCCCCTTTTATTTTCAGATATTGTTAAAGTAAGATTATATCCATAACTCCGAGAGTTATTTGGATCTTAGTGAAGAACCGCTTTACGCTATATTGTCTTGTTTGCATTAGTTGTGTATTTACTTTCTGATTGTGCTTAAATAAAACAACTATGTTTATGATTGGTAAACTTCTTGTCTGGTTTTCCCGTCACACTTCCTATAATGTTAGAAATATGTTCAAGGGGCTTACAGTTTCATTCCCTCCCGGTTGGTTTTCTTTCTGGTACATGAGGTCATACGTTCCTTTTCTTTACAATTAAATACTCTCATAACATGTCTTCTCTTTATAGTATTTACTAGCATTTTTTGCTTCTCTCCTTAACTCATTGCTTAGACTGGTATATTCTTCTTTGTTGATGGTTTTCCATTGCCTTCTTACTATCATTTTATGAAGAATTTCTGTTGTCACCCAGATATTTTGTTCAGTCCTCTTCACTTTTACAACAGTCATTTAGCACCTTCAAAGAAATAGTATAAGCCCTATTCGTCTTCCCTTCCGCACTTGTACTCTCTTATCTCCACTCACTTATCTTTTGTTCTATTGAATATCTCACGATGTCACTCTTGCTTCTTAATTCTTTTAAGTCCCACCTCAGCTTTCTCTTGCTAATTTTCCGGATACTCTTCTGTCTTATTTCAATGTACGCTACGAACAGGTTGTGGTCCGAATCGATGTCGGCACCTGTTAATATCTTCACATCCTTTATTTCATTCTTAAATCGTTGTTTGACAAAAATGTAGTCTAGTTGGTACTTAAGGATGTTCTGGGTTCTTCTATGTGTTTAGTTTTGTCTTCCGTTTCTTGAACCATGTGTTTGTCAACGCCAGTTCATTCCGTTGGCAGAATTCGATGAGAATCTACTCTTTGTTACTTCTCTTCTCCAGTCCATATGGCCCTATGATCTTCCTCTTCAGTCCTTTTGCGACTACACTGTCCCAATCACCCATAATGATGGTGTTCATTTTCCCTCTTTATTTGTATTGAATAATTACTTCACTTTCATCTATATTTCTTCTAGCTCGACATCATCGTGGTCGGTTGTTGGCATGGTTACCTGTACTATCAAAATATACTCTGGTTCAGCGTTTAATTTCACATGTATTAATCTTTCATTATGACACATCACCTTTAATCACTTAATATTTCATTATTGCCACTCCTTTCCCTGCACTCTTACCACCTAAATAGAACATTGTGTAATTTCCAGACACTATTTCACCTTGATCTTTCCACCAAACCTCACTTAAACCTGCAATGTTCACACCACATCTTTCAATTTCCATTTTCAAATTTTCCAGTGTCCCAGCCTTACTCATCGTCCTTTCATTTCATGTTCCTATGCTGAAAGGTAACATTTTATTTGATGAGTGTTAATCGCTCCCTCTGAAGTACTCCCTGCCTGGGGATCCGAAAGGGGGGTTAGTTTACCTCCGGAATTTTTTATTCCACAAAGAGCCATCATTGGTTTTGATCCCTTGACTAAGGGTTTTCGGGGAAAATATAGTGTGGTAGTTTCCCCTTTTCCTATCAACACTGCATATTCCCTCCATATTGTTTGTGATGCACATTATTCTTCTGTATGTAAACTTCCCAATTCTATCCATATGAAGAAAGGTATAAACAACATTTCCCCCACTACGAGGTGTGGCTATTAAATAACCGGACTGATGCTGCTCCCAGAAAACTGCGAGCGTGCCAAGACATGTTTGAACATGACTGTGTCTGATGGTCCTTCCCCCACCCTGAGCTCGCTATACAAGTCAGTAGGTCACTCAGTTTGACTGTAGCAGTTGATTGAATTAGTCTACGCACTAGTGGCGCGTCGGAAAAATGCCAAGTGGTCAGACGGAGCAACGGGTTAACCTCAACTTTCTTGTTAAACTAGGGAAAACTGCCTCAGAAGCTTATTCAATGCTGAAAGAAGTCTACGGGAATGAATGTTTATCCCGCACACAAGCTTTTGAGTGGTTTAAACGATTTAAAGAAGGGCGTGAAATGACTGAAGACGATCGGCGTCCAGGACGGCCATCAACGTCAAAAATGGAAGAAAACATTGAAAAAATTGGTAAATTAATCGGCGCTGATCGTCGTCTGAGCATCCGAAGGCTTGCTGAAATGACAGGAATCGACAAAGAAAGTGTTTGACAGATTTTGCTTGAATCATTTAACATGCGGAAGGTTTGCTCAAAAATGGTGTTGAAACTCCTCACTCTCGAGCAAAAGGAATCAAGAAAGAACATTTGTACTGACATCCTAAACAACATCGTCACTGATCCAGATTTGTTAGACAAGGTGATTACTTGTGATGAATCGTGGTTTTTTAATTACGATTCCGAAATAAAGAGGCAATCCATGCATTGGAAGAGCCCAAGCTCGCCAGGATGAGCAAATCCAAATTCAAAGCAATGATGATTGTCTTTTTCGACATTCGTGGAATTGTCTACGTTCACTGGGTACCCGAGGGTCAGACGGTCCATCAACATTTCTACATAGAGGTTCTGACGGCCCTACGTGAGCGTGTGAGAAGACGAAGACCCGATTTGTGGAAGATCAATTCCTGGATCCTTCACCGAGACAATGCACCAGCCCATTCTGCCTTGTCTGTGAAAGCGTTCCTCGCAAAATACGGCATCACCGTGTTGGAACATCCACCGTACTCAACCGACCTTGCCCCCCGTGACTTTTTTCTATTTCCCAAGGTCAAGTCGGCGCTGAAGGGGACAATATTTGAAAGTGTGGAAGCGGTTAAAGCAAAAGCGATGAAGGTTCTCAACCAGCTGACAGAAGAGGACTTCCAGAACTGCTTTCAACAATGGAAAAGTCGTATGTAGTGGTGTAGGGATCGCCAAGGGGAGTACATTGAAGGCGATAAAACTTATGCTTTAATTGGTGACGAATAAAAAGTTTTATGACGTTAGTCCGGTTATTTAATAGCCCTACCTCGTATAAACAACAGGGGGCTTTACATACTTCCCTTCGGAATCTAATACTACATATGCACATTCCACTGGCTTATGTGTTGTCATTTTTGTAGTTTATAAGTGGTTGAGGTTAGATGAACACCCTGATATTTTGATAATAAAACACTCAAAATTTACATAGATCACACGGAATTTTAAGCATATGTTTAAATGTTGAAAATTCAAATATTATATGCTTTTCATAAGGCGTATGTATCTTTTGACATCAAAATCAGAACACCACTCACTATGCTCATACTTAAGGTTTTCCTTGGAAAGTCTATGCAAACAATTTTTTCATTATTATGATTCACCATTGTTCTTAGTTAGTGAGCTTAGCAATATACTTAGGTTTTTAATAAAACAATGCCCATCACTTTCATTCGAAAGGATCACTACATCTACGTGTTTTTTTACGACTAACTTTATTTATCCTTAAAGTGAATATTTCATTATGGTAGCCACATAAATTAACATACATATTTTGTTTTTCAAACTTTGTTATTTGTAGTGTTGGTACGGGATACTCAATATCATCCATAGGTATTGTCTTCAAGTGATATATACATGCTCACCCAAACAACATGATCATTGGCAGGGTATATAAATTCTAGCACAGGCCAAAGAAAAACCATTATTGTCAGCATTTTTTATATTATTTAGGGTATGTTTATTTCTTAACGCTTCTGTTAGTGGGATATAACTGGACGCAACGAAAGGAATATATTTTACTCTACACAGGCAGATGTATACTATTCTAAACTTCTCATTACATTAAGTGGCTGGGCAACGGTTGTGTCAACTTCCTTTTAAATGCGTTAATAAAGACTAAAAATAGCGATTCTTTCGAGGGAGAGATATTGATGGTTATACAGTACCATCCAACGCTTCTGAAAAATTACAGGCGTTGTAGTCTTTATCAATGTCGAAATTCTCAATAGATTCTTGCGCTTTTGAATGTCTTGATTTTGAAATGTTGGCAACATTCACTAGTAATGTTTCTTCTGTTGTGGTACAGTTTATTATCTTCTGTCGTAATAAACTGTCCCGCCATGAACATATTTAACTATATTTATCGCAATCGAACGACTTCCCCTCCCGACTATGTGAGACAACATATCGCTGGAGATTGTCACTACGATTAAAAATTTGTCCACACTCATCACACCTGTTAAGACCACCCCCATGTTTCTAACGTATATGATGTCTCACTTGACACTTAATTGTAGACCTGTTCTCAATAAATCCTCTTAGTGAGGAACGGTTTAAGACAATCTTACATCTTATAAAACAAATATTGGTCGATATGGCTTGAAAATTGGTTTAATAAAAAGGCAAAATAGCGACAAGTGTTGCTTGTGAAAACCATCTCTACTACTGGTCTCTCCGCATGTGCAACTAAGCTAAACTAGGGATGTTATATATGTGTGTGCGTCAGGTCTAAACCTTTGAAGGAAAGATACGACTCTAGTAGAGTAGGGTGGTAAAACTCCAAGCAGACTGAAGAAGAAAGAATGCTGAAGTAACTGCAGTGAGTGAAATTAAGAGCAAGTATAAACCGCTAGACAGAGGCGAGGGTAAAAAGCTGCGATAATATAGTGCAGGATCCATGCTCCGTTACCAGAGACATGTTTTTACGCAAATCTCCTGTAGCGTGGGTGGTTTAGGGATCTATTTAGTTCTACGGGAGAGTTGCCACTTAGATAGAAAAATAAAAAGAACTATTGTGCCGTATGTGTAAACAGTCCTATTGAGGAACGATAAGTTACTGTTAAATAGCACCAGGAATCGGCCCCTTTTAAGGCTGCCGCACTTGCCTGACAATTTCCCCAAAACCGGTCTCAGTGCTGTTCAACCCTGTGCATTACGTGGGGTAGAAGTTTGTGTGTGTGTAATTTGTTAACCATCTTCAGCCCTTACAAAGGATAGTATATAGGTCGATGCGTCTTGTAATTCACAGCTCATCGCCCGGTGACTGAGACTCGGAAATTGGCCCACAGGGACAACCTCGGTGAACTTCCTCACCCCGAGGTCATGCTACCTATTTGTAAGATGTTCTGAAAACAGTTACATCAAAGTCTACTCACACATTGGACGCTCCTCTGAACCATGCCATTTTGCCGTTCGGCTGTTGCCCGACATAGAACATCTGACTTGACAGTTATGCCACGCCAGGTTGTCTATGAAAGGGCTGATTTGTTGTTTGAGTACCGAGTCATTGTTACGACTCTTAACCTCGCGAATGAACTTGTTTACCTGATGAAATGGAACAGATGAAATGAGCCTGCAGAATACTACAGGTGTGTGGTTTTTGTAGCCCGACGCAGGATATTTCTACCTTGACTCTGATGCCAAGCTAGGCCGCCTGTGAAAGGGCTATATTTGTGTTAGAGTACGGAGTCACTATCGTGACTCCTGGCCTCTTGAATGAATTAATACCTTGTACAAACAATTGTATAATTCTTGACACTGTGAGTGAAGTTGGTGATAGTGAACGATCGCGCTGGGTCTCGGGATTTGGGGAGGATTTTCTTTTGTTGGGATGTGGGAAGGTGTGTATAAGGTATGATGATGATATATGTTGTTGTTTCATGAGTAGATTTCCGGGAGGAGGATCGAAAGGTTTAACTTGACTGTAGGGAATAGGTTTGGCGCGGATGGTTACATATCCATTCCTCATCTGGGGCCGTCAGTGGCGCCAGCGTTATTCTCTGGCTAGAAGGTTGACCTAGGCGGTTATCCCAGTGGAGTCCGGCGGTGGCAAAGGTTATAAAGAGTTTCTTGTTGGGGTATGATTTTCTTTTCTTGGGATTAGGAGTGAGGTGGATACATTTCCATTCCCCATCTGGGGCCGTCAGTGGCGCCAGCGTTATTCTCTGGCTAGAAGGTTGACCTAGGCGGTTATCCCAGTGGCGTCCGGCCGTGACTAAGGTTGTGATGGCATGAAATGAGCGACTTGTGAATGTCAGGTCTGGGGTTGGAGCAAGGATGGGATAGTTGGGTGGTGGGTTGTCGTCGATCCCGTTGGTCTGGCGTAGTCGATTGTCAATTTGGTTAATTACTACTCTAATTTTTTTTTATTTTTTTTTTTTCTAAATCTAGGTATCGGGGGTTGTGTTTTTTTTATTTTTTTTATTTTTATTTTTGTTTCCAAGATTATAATAGACACCGAGTTAGTCATAATAATGCTCTCCTACGCCAGCCGTGGTCTCTTGTAGCGTCTGGTCTCAGCAGGGTCGTAACGTCCTAGTTCCCGTACTATGTCATTAGTGTGTGTGTCTGCCTGTTCGTAGAGTTTTTTGTTCCTTTCCCTGTATATGTCATGGAGGGGTCTGCAATTTGTCATTTCATGTAGGTGTGTTATTCTAGTTCGCCAGGGTGCTCCAGTGATGGTTCTGAGTATCTTGTTTTGTGTGATTTGTAGTCTATCTGTGAGGTGTTTGGCTCCGTAGCTCCATACTGCGCAGTTGTACAGTATAATCGGTTGTATCATGGATTTGTATAAGACAGTTTTTGTGTAGATGTTTAGTTCCCTTCCTTTGAATAGAGCGTACAATTGTACATATCTCCCAGTGGCTTTTTTTCTTGTGTTCTCTATGTGACTTCTCCAGGTTAGTTTCGAGTCTATTGTAGTGCCTAAATATTTTGTATCTTTTTTAACAGGTATTTCTGTGTCGAATAAAGTGAGTGGTGCTGGGAGTTGTTTGCGTCCTCGGCTAATAATCAAAGCTGCTGATTTTGTGGGGTTAACTTTTATCCTCCAAGTCGTGAACCAAATTTGTAGTTCAACTAGGTACCTCTGCATTTTTAAGCTGGCAAAATTTATGTTTTTATATATGGTGTAGGCCATGGTGTCGTCTGCAAAGAGTCGTACTTTTACTTGTGGATTGGTAGGAATGTCTGAAATATATATGCTATAAAGGTGTGGTGCTAGTGCAGATCCCTGGGGCACCCCAGCCCTTATGTCGTGTATGGGTGATTTTGTTCCGTCCATGACTACCTGAAACTTCCTTCGAGCAAGGTAACTGGCGATAATGTGGATGATCCATTGTGGGTAGTTGAATTTAATTAGTTTTTGAATTAGTCCTATGTGCCAAACTCTGTCGAATGCTTTTTCAACGTCTAGAAATATTGCTACGGTGTTTTTTTTCTTCAAATGCTTTTGTGGCGTCCTCAATTAAATTTAGTACGGGGTGAATAGTCGAGTGATTTTTCCTGAAACCGAATTGGATTTTTGGGATGATCTCATTTTTTTCGCTAAATTTGTCTATCCTTTTTAGAACTAGTTTTTCAAATAGTTTGCTCATAGTGGGGAGGAGACTAATAGGCCTTCTGTTCTGAGGGAACATTGGGTCCTTTCCTGGTTTAGGAAGAGTTATTACTGTCGCCAGTTTCCATACGTCTGGGAAGTGACAGAGTGTAAGTAAAGCGTTGAATATTGTCAGTAGCGTTAGTATTGCCCTCGGTGGTAGTTTCTGTAGTGTTTCGTTTGATAGTCTGTCGTGGCCTGGCGCTTTATTTTTTGGGAGTTGTTTCATTGTGTAGTTTAGTTCATCTAGTGTTATTAGGTCCACCCGTGACACTATTGGTCTAAATAGGTATTCCCGTACTGATCTCTGTGCGTCCCTGACGAAGTCTGCGTCTCTCGGGTTTTGGTTTGGTGTAAACTGTTTCTCCAGAGTCACGGCTATGGCCTCCGCTTTCTCTGAGCTTGTATAGGCCATACCGTTCTCCCCGTGTATAGCGGGTACCGACCGTTTGTTGCCTGATGATTTAAGCTGTTTTGTGACTTTCCAGACTTTACTGGGGTCCATGGCAGCGTCAGTGATGTATGTGTTCCAGTTGTTGCATTTAATAGTTTTAACTGTACGCCTTACTTGTGCAGTGAGTCTATTGTAGGCTGTTCTGTGCTGTGGTGTTCTGTATGTTTGCCAGTCTCTCCTTGCCTCTCGTTTCTGGGCGAGCAGAAAGTCAAGGTCTGGGTGTTGGCGTCTCAAGTCATGTTTTTCCTGTTCTATTGCGGTGTTAGTTCTGTATGCTTCCTGTACTGTGCTGGTAAAGAGTTGGAGTGTAGTGTCTGCTTCTTCAGTGGTCGTGATGTTTATGTTTTCGGGTACTGTTTCGTCTAGTGTTCTTTTTAACCCTTCCCAGTTAGTAGTAGTTTTTAGTTTTTTAATGTTGTTTATCTGTATTTCTGTGTTTGTTGTGATCTCGCACACTATAGGGTTGTGGTCCGAGTCTAGTTCTTTAAGAACTGAGAGCTCTTCCGGTGTCACCCCTATATTGTTCAAGACCACGTCTATTACATCTGGCCTCTGTAGTGGGTTTGAGGGGTAAAATGTCGGTTCGCCAGGCCCGACTACCGTGTATCCCTTAGTGTCAGCGTGATCGTTTAGTATGCGTCCATTCCTATTGGTCAGTCGGCTATTCCAGTTCAAGTGTTTGCTATTCATGTCCCCTAAGAATATCTTATCGAAGTTCGTAAGTTCGTCTAGGTCGCTCTGTAGTATTGTCTTGGTCGGTGGTTTATATATGGCCGCGAATAGGATACCTCCGTTCTTTGTATTTACTTTTATTGCTGTTGCTTCTATGTTTTGTAAGGTTTGGAAAATATGTTGGTAGTGGGGAATATTTTCTTTGATGAATATTGCTGTTCCCCCGCCACTTCTGCCGGGTCTATCTGTTCTATATAGATGGTAGCCGAAAAAGTTAAGTCTCTTGTTTTGGTTTAGATGGGTTTCGTTGATTAGTCCTATATCTATTCCATATGTTTTAAAAAGTTCTTCTAGTTCATGAGCCTGCGTCAGTATCCCGTTCGCGTTCCATATAAAAACGCGTAGAATGTCCTTGGTCCACGTCTTGTCTTGTCTAGTCATCCTGATTTACAAAGTAGTCAGTCACTCCCTCTATCATGATAAACATTTTCTCTGTTGAGTCTGTTGTTTGTCTGAGCCTATTGAGATAAGGTTTGAAATGTGTAATGATCTTCATTATGTTTAAGTCTTTGAGTAGCCTAATTAAGTCTTTTATGTCAGAACCGGTTGAACCGGCTTCTTGTTGTGGGGCGCCTTGTGTTTGTTTTGCCTGTACTGCCTGGGCGTAGGATCGGTGGATCTTGGCCGCCTCAGGGACGGGGGGGTTTGCCACGGGTCTCTGCCGCATTGGTGGGAAGCTCTGTGTGTTGGAATGTGGGGGCATGGTCCGGGTCAAAGTTTTGTTCTGTGTGTTTGTCTTTGGTAGTTGTGCCGTCTTCTTCTTTTCTAGTAAGTCTAAGTACACCGGGCACTTGCTGTAATTCGCCGTGTGGCTTCCCATACAGTTTACGCATCGGGCAGGAGTGGTGGCGTCTTTTTTGGGGCAGTCTTTGGTGATGTGCTGTTTTAAGAACTTGGCACACCGGGGGTTGTTCTGGCAGTTATTCTTAGTATGGCCGTATCTTTGGCACTTGTGGCATTGTACGACTGTGTTGAGTGGTGGTATGTAGGGTTCGATCCTAACTCTTGTATGGTTAATTGACTTTACTTGGAAGATGGTTTTTGTGTCTGTGCTCTTTGCTAGAGTCACTTGGAAAGTAGAGAGAAGTGTCACGGTCTGGGTCGTGTTGTCCGCAGCCGACTTCCTGGAGAATTGTCTCACGTCAGTCACTGGGAATCCCATGTCTTTAAGTTCTGCCTCTAGGTCACTGGTAGCCATGTTGGGAGGGAGCCCCTTGACTATAACTTTAACTGGTTTGTCCCTCGGTAGCGTGTAAGTGTGAAACTCCTGTTTTAGGTCCTTCAGTAAGTGTTGTATTAGGTCGTAGTCCTGCTTGTTGGTGGTGTGAATTTTTAGTCCGTTTGTGATGTACGTGATTTTAATGTCCCCTCCTATCTCTTTTGCTACCTTGGCTATCTGAGAGTAGTTTTGTGTTCCTAGCGTCACTATTGGTGGGTAGTGTGTCTTGCGTGTGGTGGTTGTTGTAGGCAGCTGTTTGTCAGTGTTCTGGTCGAGTGGTGAGGGAGTATTGGTTTCGGCCCTTTTCAGGGCGTCGAACTTGTTCGTCAACTCTGTTGGTGTCTTTTTTGTCTGGGGTTGCTTGTGAGGTCTGAATTTCCTTTTCCGTCCTAGTTTGTCGGCCATCGTGAAAGTTCCCTGTCCGTCAGTGTCGGCTTCCATGTCTGAATTGTCTGTAGAGGAGTAGTCCATGTCCGTGTCGTTTTATTTGGTTCTCGGTCTGGTGTGGTCGGGGGCGGCCATTTCGCTCAGCCCTGAAAAGGGCAGGCTAGTGGCCAGTGTGGAAGGGTTAAGATACCCTCCTCTGTGCAGTGCGGGAGGATCTGTGATGTTGTCTGGTGTCCCGGAAGACGTGCGCCGACTGCGAGGTATTGTTTCGCAGCCGGTCTCGATTTACGGCCTACTGTGGCTTTGTTGGCACCGTTAGGTATCCACCACAGAAATTACCACCGAAACGTCCCTTCCGAGTTTAGTCTAGTGTGTGTGTTCGGGTAAACCTGTCTTCTGTACAATCTGCTCACGTTTGCCTTAAAAAAGGCAGGTTTGTCTTAAAAAAGACAGTTGCGGTTTTGCCTTGAAAAAGGCAGCTCAATGTAACACCTGGTGGCTCGAATCTCAGAGAAGTTGATATTTGAACCATGCCAGAACACCAGAGCCCATATTAATACCGAAGGACAGTGGTCAAACTCCCATACCACTGAGAACACCACTAACGGCTCAGAAGTGCGCCACTGTCCCGAACCAACTCCTCTACTCTTTAGCTGCCTTGATCAGAAAAGGATGCACCTGAGTCTCACCGCGATGCCCTAATTCGTGGTGAGGACTTACACCACCGAGCAGCTAACTGGGACCGAGTCCGACAACACAACCTACACGCCAATAGGTCCTCGACCTCCTAGAAAGAAATCTCACTATTCTCGGAATACTCTACCGAAAGCAGAACTACTTGTTCACCCGGCCAGCCCGCCTCTCTTTGAAATGTTTGCATCAACGCTCAAAATACTTTTCTAGACTTGCGTCGACTAGTTACTGTTATCTTGCACAATGTCCAGAGACAAAATTTGAATTGGTTTTCTAAAAAAAGGGAGTAGGAACAACAGACCCCTGGAGCCTGCATTGCTATGTGTGAGGGCCGACTTTAGCTTAGTTGCACATTTGGAGAGAGAAATAGTAAACTATGGATGGATTCTTTGGGTGTTGGTCAGGTCGAAAGCTATGCACTTGACAATGCGCGATAGTTTGAAGATATGACTCTAGTAAAGTATAATGGGGCAACTTCAAGCGGACTGAAGAAAATAATGTCGGAGCCATCCCACTGAGTGGAAGTGAGAGCAGGAAAAAAACCCTCGATAGAGGTATGGGTAAAAACCTGCAATAGTATCGTGCAGGATGCATGTTTTGTTACAAAAACTGTGTTTTTACACATATCCCCTGATAGTGTGGGTATTTACGGGAAATTAAAGGGATCTAATTAGCTCCAAGGGACAGTTGTCACCTAAAAAAAGAGATTTTGCGCTATATTATACAACTGAACAAGCCTTGCCTAATAGAATAAGTAATGAACAAAGTAGTATTTAACTTGTTCTTGTAAAGATGCCAAAAGCAAATCCCAATCACCCTGTCATGAGCCGCGAATGAAGTGTAGCAGAGATCCAAATTGATTCATATATAGTAATAAAATGTTTCTCAAATCACCATAGCAATTGTTCATTTGCTTGAGACTGTTCTCGTCAATATCTTTGCTGACTTCCTCATATATTTTCAATGCTTCACCATCATTGTTATGTAATTTTTCCCTTAGAACGTTGCACTACTGTTTTAATCTTTTCAACTCAGGCAAATTTGGCAGTGTGTCATTAACTCGTAACAAGCCAGAACCATCGTCATATGAAACTCTAAGCCTCTAGTATAGTGATTTCCACTAAAAATTTGCTGAATTGTAGCTGGATAATACAAACCTTGTTTTGTGCATATGTCATGAAGTTCACTACCTCAATATATTTTCTGGGCATGTAAGGAAGCAAAGCATACATGAAGTTCTCCTTCTCTCAACAATCAATTATAATTGTTTGTAGATTGCTGGATCTTTACAGCACGTTCATATAAATCCATATCCAATGCAATGAGTGTCTTAGTTGATGGTCCATTCACTGATATTGCTATGGTTTCTGCCTTGCACATATCTGTATCGAGTGAGTCATAATAAGTGTAGGAGGTGTTTTGATTAGTGGAAACACTATAGCACTAATGGTTTATTGATCGTATCCTCATTTATTTTAATGATATAAACAAACTTTATAATACATTCAATGAAAAGGTAATAAAGTGGATTATGTTAGTAAGGTAATAAAAATAGTACAATACATACCTAGTACATCTATTTTGAATCTCAATTCATGTTTCTTGACCAAAAAATCACACTATAGATTGACATATTGGTCAATGGTATTTATGGAAAATAGAATAAATCACATCTTTGACGTAATTTTGACAATAACCATGAAAATGAAAGAATAAAAAATGGCACCTAAGAGTTTATGATTAAACATACCAACAGCTTTGGTTCCTTGAAAAATAAAATCAAACTTGGCACATCAAGCCAGATGGGTGACATTTCACATACTACTATACAGTAAAAAGCAACCTTTTTTAAATATGAATCGTTGAATCAATCTTTCCCAGATGTATTCAACGCATTCGATTTTTTTTTTTTTTACTTGATTTAAATCGATCCAGATAGTAAAACAAGACATGTGCATCGAGCATCTCTTCAACTGACTGCACACGGCAACTACTAACGATGCTTGCCAGCATGGATTCTTATGGAGAGGAGGTGGAAGACGTAAAGGGTTGGTGATTGCTCTCAAAGTTTAACGCGGCTTAAGAACTCAATATGAATTCTGTTCGTAAAATTATTATTATGCTCTTATTAAAAAAAAAAGAAAGTATTTTGATATCGAAACGGAAGGGAAAAGCATGAAAGTTTGATACGGTAATAATAGCAGGTCTACACGTATTGTTTAAATGACACAGTTGGTAACTCTAACCATAACCATTAAGGTTTCACCCTCATTTATATTTCTATCTCTAGATATACAGCTCTCTTTAAATATCACTAGGCAGGATTTCGAAATTGAATTGGCTACGTCTGGTTATCTAATGTTTTCGAGCAACTGGCTCTATCTGACCAAACTGAAGGGTGAAAACGATTATTGTGTTGTGTTTCGTAAATAAAGATGGTGATTGGGCTATATTTGGCATAACAGCTGAATAAGGAAAGGTATAGAGGCATTGAATATGATGAAAACATGAAACGACTGTGGAATTACTTCTAAAATGGACAGTCATGTTTTTTCTAATTATGTCTATAATAGCCTATGTGTATTTTTAATTCAAAATACATCTGTAAAATTTAAAACCATTTGTTTTGTGTAATCTATGACTTTAAATTTCTAATCGCTCCTATCATTCCAGTTTGTATATTAAACTAGTAGTAAAAAAATCAAAATCAAATATCTGGTGAGCATTTGCATTAAATTTAATTGAAAAACATTCACCCACATTCAATCACATTATGATGAATTTTAAAACATTTTCTTCTGTTTTTAGAAGAAAATAATGGATTAAAAACACGACTTTTGAAGCTTGAATTAAAAATAAATGGTACGGAACTCCGCACGGACTTTCTATTGTTTAAAAATTGAAATATTTACTCAAAACTTGTAATATATGTGAAACGAAATAATATACACTAGCAAACCCAAGAATAAAATGCACTATATTTATGTAAAACATTTTTTGAGTCCTGGTTTTAAATATTACAATTTAATTTTTAAATAATTAATGTCCTCATTTGTATGTTTGGACCGATAAAAAAAGATCAATATTGGGTCCACAAGGGTCAACACTTTGTATTAAAATTTCAAATTCTTGTTAAAATTTTCGACATTTTATTAGGTGTTGCAAATCTTCAGTCCATCGCATTGCTATTAAATTCCTCATTAATTTTATAAATTTTGACCAATAAAAAATGTAAATATTGACTATTGAGTCTAAAATGGAGATAGATCATTGTTGCACAAACATTTCTCCTAAGAGGTTTAAGGAGAAACTTACTTATAGGTTGGCATAGGGGTCTATCTGACTTTCTTGCGTAATTCTTGAAGTTCGGTGCGTTCTTCTTCCGCATTCTTGACGCAGGATTTCAGGTGAATTATAGTCCGGTTGTGTCTCTGTACTAGTCATCCCATCCTGGGCATGGGAAATGTAACGATTCGACCCACCCATCGCAATATAGCGCGTTCTCCTTTGGCTAGTTCGTTGGGAACCCCACACTGGTGTCGTGTGCGTCGTGGCATGGTGTTCAGTGCTGTTTTTTTTTGGATGCCACCAAGTTTGGCTAGACTTGTAAAAGTTGTCGGTTGATTTCTCAGATGGTGGATGTGTTGAACGTGGGTGCCTTCAGAAGTACATTGGACCTGGCCCCACGTTTGGTGCCACCTTTTGTTTCGTGGCCCTTTTGGTTTCGGTTTTGTTGGTCGTAGTGGTGACGATCGTAGATCTAGCTCAGTGGGTTGGTAGTTGTTGTGCTGGAAGTCATGTGTTGTTGCTCGTGGTTATGTTGTGCTGTCGACCTTCAAGCTTGCTCATTGGGGGGTTGGGTTGGTGTTGGGAGTAATGTGCTGTTGGGTTCCAAACATTTCTGCATACTCATCTGAGTGAATCCTTCTTGTTCCCCTTTCCTACTTCGGTTAAGTCAAGGATAAGTTGCCGGGAGCATTGGAGGAGGTCCAGAGAAGTTGCTTAGTCCGTGAGGGAGGTGAGAGGTTGGTGTGGACGTGGAAGAGAGTGGAGTATATAGAGAAAAGGGGTTTGGTGTAAAGTAGGAGGGAGGCAGTCACTTACCCGAGGGGTTCAGAGATACTATGGGAGAGAATAAAGGAAAGGTTGGTATAGGTATGGCACATGAGGAGACCATATGTTGAAATAGTCTGTAAATATCATATGAAACTTGAGATTTTTTTTATATAAAACAGACATTTGGGTAAATCACAAATTGATTATTTTTGTTATCTGGTGCTACATTTACAATTTTATATGATATGCCAGTCCTAATATTAAGTTTACTTACATCTAAAATATTTAATTATGATTAATACCCTTAACATTCGTATGTACAATGAAGGAAAAAACAGAATATTTACATGGCTTAAGAGTTATTAATGATTTAGTCTTGTTTGCTGATAGTTTCTGACAATTATATTGCGCTACCCTTGATGTGCCTCACTGTTCAGTCAGCCTTGTATCTTTCCTCCGCACTTGCACCGGCCGCTCCACCCTCCCTCTCTACTGCCTGGACCATCTCCCCCTACTGCCTGGACCGGCCCAAAGTCCATGTTCTCTAAGCCGTCCGTGACGACCCCACCTCAGTACCCAGCGCCAGCGCTCACTATTGGCTCGCGTGAAGGACACTCTCTCTCACGTTTTCTCGCACCAATGGGAAGCCCCTGTTTCCCCATTGGACAAGGCCAGGCAGCAGTGGAGGGTATATAATTAAGTCTTCTCTGAGATTGCGAACCAGTAAAGACCGCTGCAAGCGGCACTGACGCAAGCGCTAGCGCAAGGGTCTCAAAAACCCGCGTCAACTCCGGCACCTCCCGCCAAGGGGTGTCGGTAGGTGTGAAACGCCCGGCTGAATTTTCTTCAGATTCGGAAGACCGGGTCGCACGCTTCGCGCGTGTTGACAGCTCGGGCGAGTCCGTGGACGTGGAGGGACTGTCTTCAGGACCAGACCTCCCGTTGATGCGCGACGAGTCGAGCCAGGGGTCCGATGATGAATCTGAAGGATTTCGGACCGTAAGACCCCGCCGAAGGGGGAAGGCCGGCAACACCAGGAAGCTGCTGGGGGGCAACCCTAACCATTTAGGCGGCAGCTCTGGTGATGAGAGCGAGGCCAGCGGTGGCCCGGGCCAGGGTGCGCCAGCGCTGGGTAAAGGTGGGAAGCGGCGGAAACCTGCGGGTAACAACGCAAGCCGTGTCTCACCCCAGCCTGGTACTAGTGGCTCTGGGCCGGCAGGCAAAGCGAAGGGGAAGATCCCTCCCATCATATTGTGTGATGTGGAGGGCTACTCCAAGTTGGCGAGGGCCATCCGGTCCAAGGTTCGCGAGCCTGTGGAGGCGGTCAGGCAGCCGGGGGACCGAGTGCGCCTCCAGTGCGGGTCGGAGGAAGATTACCGCGCCCTCCAGAAGTTCTTGCCGAGCTTGGGGATCCAGCATTGGTCCTACGAGCTGGGACGGGAGCGACTGGTCAGGGTTGTGGTGAAGGGACTCCTGACATGGACAAACCCCGACGACATCCAGGAGGAGCTAGTGGAGATGGGTTTCCCCGTGAAATCCGTCACACAGATGCTCTCCCAATGGAAGCGGGATCAGAAGACCGGAGAAAGGCAGCGGTTGCCGAACTTCGTTGTCTCTCTGACGCCCGGGGAGCACACCGCAAGGCTGTATTCCATATCAGTCATGTGCGGGCTCCGCGTCAGGGTGGAGAAGTACAAGTCTCCAGGCGGCCCGGTTCAGTGCAAGAACTGTTTCCGGTTTGGGCATGTGCGGAGGGATTGCCGCGCTAACCCGAGGTGTGGGTTCTGTGGTGGTGACCACGAGAGGGGCGGGTGCCCGGAGGAGAGACGATCTCCCCCGAAGTGCCTGCACTGCTCAGGAGCCCATTCCTCGGCGTGGCGGGGCTGTCCCACGTACAAGTCCTTGCGGGCGGCAGGGAATGTGCGGGCCTCCAAGCCTCAAGAAGGGAGGACGGATGGGCCAAGTGAAGGCCAGAAGCCCTCGGGGCACGTTGCGGGACGGAGGGCGAAAGTGACTCCAGCTCCAACACCAAAGCCACTGGTACAATCATTCGCCAGTGTGCTGTCAAAGAGAGATACCCCTCCACCCCAGGCAGAGGCACCTGCCGAAGCCACCAAACCTGAACCGGTGGAATCCGGTTCTACCCTTTGGTCGAGGGCCCGCCCGAGACCGCTCCTCTCCCTATCCCAACCCACACTGCCATCCTACACCCTTCCAACCCTTTCCTTCCACTCCCAACTCCCACCCTTGTCCCCCTGTAACCCCCACACCCGAGGATGATGTTGCAAAGCTCAAAAATTGCATTGAGCTACTCAAGGGAATTCCGGGACTGGACCCATGGGACTTTTCATCGAGTCTCTTGAGGAAGGTCCAGGAGTCTCCGAGGAGTAACCGTGGCCACCTGGTCATGGAGCACATCATCCTCTACCTGGTCTCTCATGGCAGTGCACCCGAATAGAGGACCACCAGTGCTGAAGGAGCTCACGGTCGCACTCTGGAACGCCAACGGAGTCGCGGGGAAGAAGGCTGAGCTTGAAAGTTTCTTGGCAAAGCATCGTGTCGACGTAATGCTGCTGGGAGAAACCCACTTGCGCTCCGCAATGAGGTTCTCGTTAGCAGAGTTTATCTGCCATCGTAGTGACCGAGCGGGGGATGTGGGAAGAGGTGGGACGGCGGTTCTGGTCCGAAGGGGCCTTGACCACCACGTCGTCTCACTTCCTCCCCTCCAACACATGGAAGCAACGGCTATCCAACTGGTGACCTCGACTGGCCCAGTGCGTCTCATTTCCATCTACTTCCCTCCCTACCACCGGTTCGACCAGGCCACGAGGGCTGACATGGAGGTGCTGCTTCGAGGTACCACGCCTGTTTTAATCGGTGGTGACTTCAACGCTAAGCACCCTTCATGGGGCTCTAGGATTATGTGCGCTCGCGGCGGATTGCTCCGCGACGTCATAGATCTACACGGCCTGGTGGCTGCCGGGCCTCCGACCCCTACCCACTTCCCTTTCAATCCCGGCTATCTCCCGGACGTCCTAGACTTCGTTGTCTCCAGAGGGATCAGAAGGCGGTTAGTGCTGAAGTCTCTAGCTGAGCTAGACTCGGATCACAACCCCGTTCTCGTGAACCTGGGACGCGCGGTGTCCTTCATAGACCCCCCGAAAAACCCGACCTAAAGCGCACTGACTGGGACAGGTTTACGAATGTGTTGAGAGAGAGGGTGGGACCCACCCTACCTTTCGAACAGCGGCGGAAATCGATCGCGGTGCGGAGTTCATAACTTCCGCCATCAAGGGGTCGCTCGAAGCTTCGACGCCGAGGCACCGTCCTAAGAGGGCGCCACAGGCTTCTTTGCCCGATTCTATCCTCAGGCACGTCCGGGAGAAAAATCGGCTGAGGAAGGCTTGGCAAATCTCGAGGGACCCGGTAGACAAGGCCAACTGGAGCCGCAAAGTCCATGCGGTTCGGGAGATGGTCCGAGAATACCGGAACAGTGTCTGGGAGGACAAGATTGAGAGCCTGTGCGTGCAGGACAGGTCCTTGTGGCAAATGACGAGGAACTTGATGCGGGTCCCCGCACCAAGGCCGCCTATTGTGAGTCGCAACGGGGTGGCCAACTCCGACCAGGAGAAGGCCGATGCTCTCGCTGAGCACTTAGAGGCGCAATTTGTACCGACTGACAACCCGTCAGACCCGGTGCACGTTGCGCACGTGGCGCAGGTCATCAGCGCGGTCTCGTACAGACCCTTGGATGAACCCGAACCCACGGAGGTGACAGAAATGTCACGGGCGATAGCCGCTCTAAGACAAAACAAGGCCCCCGGATCCGACGGTATCAGTAACGCGGTCCTCAGAAAGCTGCCCTTGGAGGCGATTAACTTCCTTGTGGAGTTATTCAACGCCGTCCTGTTCCTGAGTCACTTCCCCGAGCTCTGGAAGCATGCCAACGTCCTCTGCTTTCATAAACCGGGTAAGGACCCGGCCCTAGCTTCGTCCTACCGACCGATCAGCTTGCTCGACTGTCTGGGCAAGTTGTTCGAGAGACTAATAATGACGAGACTGACCCGACATGTTCGCGAGGGGGGCATCTTGGTGGACGAGCAGTTCGGCTTTCGGGCGGGACACGCTACGTCTCATCAACTTGTCCGGCTCGTGGAACAGGTTACGAGGAACTTCAACATCAACAGGCTGACTGGTGCTGTCTTTCTTGACGTGGCAAAGGCCTTCGACCGTGTTTGGCACGAGGGTCTCCTTTTCAAACTCCTCTCCCTGAACCTGCCCTTCTACCTAGTTAAGGTTGTTCAATCTTATCTTTCCCATCGCACCTTTTCCACTACCTTTGGGAACGCCACCTCCCAAGTCAGAAGCATCCGGGCTGGAGTGCCGCAGGGTTCCATGGTGGGCCCGCTGCTCTTCAGTCTCTATGTGAACGACATTCCAAAATCCCCAGGCACCGAGTTGGCTCTGTATGCGGACGACACGGCTCTAGTAGCGGAGTCGTGGCGAGGGCAGCTGGTGGAGAGGCGACTCCAGACGCACCTGACGCAGTTGGAGGGGTGGCTGACAACCTGGAGAACAAGTATTAACGTGGAGAAGAGCACTGCAATGCTCTTCACATTGAAAAGAAAGTACTACAGGCCGGCTCCACTCCGGCTGTTCGGAGAACAGATCAGATGGGCGGACAGTGTTAAGTACCTGGGACTTACGCTGGACACAAAACTGACCTGGAGACTACACTGCAACGAAAGACTCAACAAGGCGAGGCAAAGGCTGGGAGTCCTAGGCCCACTGCTTAACAGGCGTAGCGCCCTGTCAACAAGGAACGGTCTGACGCTGTACAAGCAGTTGCTCAGGCCGATCCTCGACTATGCGTGTCCCGCTTGGGGTCACCTGGCGGACACGTATATGAGGAGGATGCAGGCGTTCCAGAGCGTATGTCTGAGGATCATTGTGGGCGCACCTTGGTATGTCCGGAATGAGACTCTTCATCGTGACCTGGATATGCCTACCATCAAGGACCACTTCCGGAAACTGGCGCAGTCTTTCTACGCTAGACTTCCCGGTGCCACCAATCCTCTTATCCAGGGGCTTGGGAACTACGTCATCGACCCTGGTGGGTGCCATCGACGTCCCAAAGCCCTGCTCGGATAAGCGAGATGTGTCAACAGTGGTTTGGGAGGCTCTCACCCAGCCCCCATAGAGTAGTGTCTCCGCACGTATCTCTAAAAAACCCTTAGTCGGTTTCTCAATTTCTTACCCCCCTTTTTTACCCCAATATTACTAATATTTTGTAATCTCTGTTTCTTTGTTTCAGAACTTCGCGAAACGCGACAACCCGTTCTTAATTTTTGCAAACCACACGGTGTGACCAATTGGTCGGTACGTGTTGGAACTTGCTCTCGTGCTCCCCTTCTGGAAGCATCGGAGCATGCCTTTTGTCTGTGTCTGTGTGATTGCGAACAGACCTCCCGTTGATGCGAGATGAGTCGAGACAGGGGTCCGATGATGAGTCTGAAGGATTTCGGACCGTAAGACCCCGCCGAAGGGGAAGGCCGGCAACACCAGGAAGCTGCTGGGGGGCAACCCTAACCATTTAGGCGGCAGCTCTGGTGATGAGAGCGAGGCCAGTGGTGGCCCAGGCCAGGGTGCGCCAGCGCTGGGTAAAGGTGGGAAGCGGCGGAAACCTGCGGGTAACAACGCAAGCCGTGTCTCCCCCCAGCCTGGTACTAGTGGCTCTGTGCCGGCTGGCAAAGCGAAGGGGAAGATCCCTCCCATCATATTGTGTGATGTGGAGGGCTACTCCAAGTTGGCGAGGGCCATTCGGTCCAAGGTTCGAGAGCCTGTGGAGGCGGTCAGGCAGCCGGGGGACCGAGTGCGCCTCCAGTGCGGGTCGGTGGAAGATTACCGCGCCCTCCAGAAGTTCTTGCCGAGCTTGGGGATCCAGCATTGGTCCTACGAGCTGGGACGGGAGCGACTGGTCAGGGTCGTGGTGAAGGGACTCCTGACACGGACAAACCCTGACGACATCCAAGAGGAGCTAGTGGAGATGGGTTTCCCCGTGAAATCCATCACACAGATGCTCTCCCAATGGAAGCGGGATCAGAAGACCGGAGAAAGGCAGCGGTTGCCGAACTTCGTTGTCTCTCTGACGCCCGGAGAGCACACCGCAAGGCTGTATTCCATATCAGTCCTGTGCGGGCTCCGCGTCAGGGTGGAGAAGTACAAGTCTCCAGGCGGCCCGGTTCAGTGCAAGAACTGTTTCCGGTTTGGTCATGTGCGGAGGGATTGCCGCGCTAACCCTAGGTGTGGGTTCTGTGGTGGTGACCACGAGAGGGGCGGGTGCCCGAAGGAGAGACGATCTCCCCCGAAGTGCCTGCACTGCTCAGGAGCTCATTCCTCGGCGTGGCGGGGCTGTCCCACGTACAAGTCCTTGCGGGCGGCAGGGAATGTGCGGGTCTCCAAGCCTCAAGAAGGGAGGACGGATGGGCTAAGTGAAGGCCAGAAGCCCTCGGGGCACGTTGCGGGACGGAGGGCGAAAGTGACTCCAACACCAAAGCCACTGGTACAATCGTTCGCCAGTGTGCTGTCAAAGAGAGATACCCCTCCACCTCAGGCCGAGGCACCTGCCGAAGCCACCAAACCTGAACCGGTGGAATCCAGTTCTACCCCTTTGGTCGAGGGCCCGCCCGAGACCGCTCCTCTCCCTATCCCATCCCACACTGCCATCCTACACCCTTCCAACCCTTTCCTTCCACTCCCAACTCCCACCCTTGTAACCCCTACACCCGAGTATGATGCTGCAAAGCTCAAAAGTTGCATTGAGCTACTCAAGGGTATTCCGGGACTGGACCCATGGGACTTTTCATCGAGTCTCTTGAGGAAGGTCCAGGAGTCTCCGAGGAGTAACCGTGGCCACCTGGTCATGGAGCACATCATCCTCTACCTGGTCTCTCATGGCAGTGCACCCGAATAGAGGACCACCAGTGCTGAAGGAGCTCACGGTCGCACTCTGGAACGCCAACGGAGTCGCGGGGAAGAAGGCTGAGCTTGAAAGTTTCTTGGCAAAGCATCGTGTCGATGTAATGCTGCTGGGAGAAACCCACTTGCGCTCCGCAATGAGGTTCTCGTTAGCAGAGTTTATCTGCCATCGTAGTGACCGAGCGGGGGATGTGGGAAGGGGTGGGACGGCGGTTCTGGTCAGAAGGGGCCTTGACCACCACGTCGTCTCACTTTTTCCCCTCCAACACATGGAAGCAACGGCTATCCAACTGGTGACCTCGACTGGCCCAGTGCGTCTCATTTCCATCTACTTCCCTCCCTACCACCGGTTCGACCAGGCTACGAGGGCTGACATGGAGGTGCTTCTTCGAGGTACCACGCCTGTTTTAATCGGTGGTGACTTCAACGCTAAGCACCCTTCATGGGGCTCTAGGATTATGTGCGCTCGCGGCGGATTGCTCCGCGACGTCATAGATCTACACGGCCTGGTGGCTGCCGGGCCTCCGACCCCTACCCACTTCCCTTTCAATCCCGGCTATCTCCCAGACGTCCTAGACTTCGTTGTCTCCAGAGGGATCAGAAGGCGGTTAGTGCTGAAGTCTCTAGCTGAGCTAGACTTGGATCACAACCCCGTTCTCGTGAACCTGGGACGCGCGGTGTCCTTCATAGACCCCCCGAAAAACCCGACCTAAAGCGCACTGACTGGGACAGGTTTACGAATGTGTTGAGAGAGAGGTTGGGACCCACCCCTACCTTTCGAACAGCAGCAGAAATCGATCGCGGTGCGGAGTTAATAACTTCCGCCATCAAGGGGTCGCTCAAAGCTTCGACGCCGGGGCACCGTCCTAAGAGGGCGCCACAGGCTTCTTTGCCCGATTCTATCCTCAGGCACGTCCGGGAGAAAAATCGGCTGAGGAAGGCTTGGCAAATCTCGAGGGACCCGGTAGACAAGGCCAACTGGAGCCGCAAAGTCCATGCGGTTCGGGAGATGGTCCGAGATTACCGGAACGGTGTCTGGGAGGACAAGATTGAGAGCCTGTGCGTGCAGGACAGGTCCTTGTGGCAAATGACGAGGAACTTGATGCGGGTCCCCACACCAAGGCCGCCTATTGTGAGTCGCAACGGGGTGGCCAACTCCGACCAGGAGAAGGCCGATGCTCTCGCTGAGCACTTAGAGGCGCAATTTGTACCGACTGACAACCCGTCAGACCCGGTGCACGTTGCGCACCTGGGGCAGGTCATCAATGCGGTCTCGTACAGACCCTTGGATGAACCCGAACCCACGGAGGTGACAGAAATGTCACGGGCGATAGCCGCTCTAAGACAAAACAAGACCCCCGGTTCCGACGGTATCAGTAACGCGGTCCTCAGAAAGCTGCCCTTGGAGGCGATTAACTTCCTTGTGGAGTTATTCAACGCCGTCCTGTTCCTGAGTCACTTCCCCGAGCTCTGGAAGCATGCCAACGTCCTCTGCTTTCATAAACCGGGTAAGGACCCGGCCCTAGCTTCGTCCTACCGACCGATCAGCTTGCTCGACTGTCTGGACAAGTTGTTCGAGAGACTAATACTGACGAGACTGACCCGACATGTTCGCGAGGGGGGCATCTTGGTGGACGAGCAGTTCGGCTTTCGGGCGGGACACGCTACGTCTCATCAACTTGTCCGGCTCGTGGAACAGGTTACGAGGAACTTCAACATCAACAGGCTGACTGGTGCTGTCTTTCTTGACGTGGCAAAGGCCTTCGACCGTGTTTGGCACGAGGGTCTCCTTTTCAAACTCCTCTCCCTGAACCTGCCCTTCTACCTAGTTAAGGTTGTTCAATCTTATCTTTCCCATCGCACCTTTTCCACTACCTTTGGGAACGCCACCTCCCAAGTCAGAAGCATCCGGGCTGGAGTGCCGCAGGGTTCCATGGCGGGCCCGCTGCTCTTCAGTCTCTATGTGAACGACATTCCAAAATCCCCAGGCACCGAGTTGGCTCTGTATGCGGACGACACGGCACTAGTAGCGGAGTCGTGGCGAGTGCAGCTGGTGGAGAGGCGACTCCAGACGCACCTGACGCAGTTGGAGGGGTGGCTGACAACCTGGAGAAAAAGTATTAACGTGGAGAAGAGCACTGCAATGCTCTTCACATGGAAAAGAAAGTACTACAGGCCGGCCCCACTCCAGCTGTTCGGAGAACAGATCAGATGGGCGGACAGTGTTAAGTACCTGGGACTTACGCTGGACACAAAACTGACCTGGAGACGACACTGCAACGAAAGACTCAACAAGGCGAGGCAAAGGCTGGGAGTCCTAGGCCCACTGCTTAACAGGCGTAGCGCCCTGTCTACAAGGAACGGTCTGACGCTGTACAAGCAGCTGCTCAGGCCGATCCTCGACTATGCGTGTCCCGCTTGGGGTCACCTGGCGGACACGTATATGAGGAGGATGCAGGCGTTCCAGAGCGTATGTCTGAGGATCATTGTGGGCGCACCTTGGTATGTCCGGAATGAGACTCTTCATCGCGACCTGGATATCCCTACCATCAAGGACCACTTCCGGAAACTGGCGCAGTCCTTCTACGCCAGACTTCCCGGTGCCACCAATCCTCTCATCCAGGGGCTTGGGAACTACGTCATCGACCCTGGTGGGTGTCATCGACGTCCCAAAGCCCTGCTCGGATAAGCGAGATGTATCAACAGTGGTTTGGGAGGCTCTCACCCAGCCCCCCATAGAGTAGTGTCTCCGCACGTAACTCTAAAAACCCTTAGTCGGTTTCTCAATTTCATATCCCCCCTTTTTTACCCCCAATATTACTAATATTATGTAATCTCTGTTTCTTTGTTTCAGAACTTCGAGAAACACGACAACCCGTTTTTAATTTTTTGCGAACCACACGGTGTGACCAATTGGTCGGTACGTGTTGGAACTTGCTCTCGTGCTCCCCTTCTGGAAGCATCGGAGCATGCCTTTTGCCTGTGTCTGTGATTGCGAACCACTCGGTACTAGATTGAGCTGCCTTTTTCAAGGCAAACAACCACTGTCTTTTTCAAGACATACCTGTCTTTTTTAAGGCAAAACTGAGCAAATTGCCTTAGAGTCTTACACTCTATATCCCGAACACATACACGCCACTAAACTCGGGACATACTGTCGGTGGTAATTACTGTGGTTGATACCTAACGGTGCCAACGAAGCCACAGTAGACCGTAAAGCGAGACCGGCTACGAAACAATACCTCGTAGTCGGAGTCTGTCTTCCGGGACACCATACAACACATTCCAAGCCCACCCACACTGCACAGAGGGGGGCCAAGTAGCCCTTCCACACTGGCCACTAGCCTGCCCTTTTCAGGGCCGAGCGAAATGGCCGCCCCCAACCACACCACCACAAAATCACGCGACTCTGACATGTCGTACACTTCGACCGACATCTCAGACATGGAGGCTGATTCAGACGGACAAGGGACCTTCACAATGCCAGACGAACTAGGACGCAAACGCAAATTCAGACCACGAAAACACACACAGACAAAGAAAACAACTTTGACAGTGACAAACAAGTTCGACGCCCTGAAAAGGGTCGAAAACAATACCCCCAAACCAGTCGACCAGAGCTCCGACAAACAGCCGACCACAACAACAACCACCACACAAAAGACACGTTACCCACCAATAGTGACGCTGGGGACACAAAATTATAACAAAATCACTAAACTAGCCAAGGAAGTAGGGAACGAGATTAAAATCACTTACGTAGCACACGGACTTAAAATTCACACAACGACTAAACAATACTTTGATCTAGTGCAGCATCTACTCAAGGACATGAGACAGGAGTTCCACACATACACTCTACCTAGGGACAAGCCACTGAAGGTAGTCATCAAGGGGCTCCCTCCCAACATGGCAACCGGGACATCCAACAAGAACTAGTGGGACTAGGTTTCCCGGTCACAGACGACAGACAGTACTCAAAAAAGACCCAAGCAGATAACAACACACAGACTGTAACACTACTGCCAACATTTCAAGTCACTCTCGCCAAGAACATTGACTCTACAAACATCTACAAAATAGACTACATAAATCACACGAGGGTCAAAATTGTCCCGTACATACCACCCACCAACACCATCGCACAGTGCCACAGATGCCAGAGATTCGGGCACACAAAAAACAACTGTCAGAATTTCCCCAGGTGCGTAAAGTGCACAAACCTACACGACACTAAGGACTGCCCCAAAAAAGAGAATACCACACCCGCCCGATGCATAAACTGTAGAGGTAGCCACACGGCCAACTACAGTAAGTGTCCCGTCTACGTGGACTTACTCGAAAAGAGAAGGTCCGCGCAAGAACACACACAACAACCAAGACAGGCCACGCAAACGAGTAAACCCACACAAGCACACCTGGCCTCTTCAAACAACTTCCCCCACTTAATAAGTAGGTCACAACAAGTATTCCCACAGGAGGCACGTGTCCCCCCACCCCCCAAGCAGAAAAACATCACAACAAACAACCCCCACCGAAGCTACGCGGCAGCAGTTCAAGGTCAGGGGGCACGCACACAACAAGAAACGACTTCACCACTATCAGAGATCAAGGAGATTATAGGCCTCTTAAAGGAACTAAACATCTTCAAAATAATAGCTCACTTCAAACCATACCTTGCCAGATTAGGTCAATGTAATAATGCGACTGAAAAAATGTTCATATTAATAGAAGGGGTGACCGATTACTTTATGACCCAGGATGACTAACGGACCACGGACGCTGACTTAAGACATACTACGTGTTTTTATATGGAACGCGAACGGGATACTCACGCAAGCAAAAGAATTAGAGGAACTCTTCAAAACCTACGGAATAGACATTGCTTTAATAAACGAAACCCATTTAAACCCAAATAAAAACATACATTTCTACGGGTACGATACATACAGGAGTGACCGTCCCAACGGCAGGGGAGGGGAACTGCAGTTTTCATCAAAAATAATACACCCCACTACAGACATAACTACAATAACCTTCAAAACCTAGAAGCAGCAGCAGTGCAAGTAAATACCAAGAGCGGGAGTATCCTATTCGCGGCCATATATAAACCACCGACGAAGACGTTACTGGACCACGACTTAAACACTATCATAGACTCCGACACAATCTTCTTAGGAGGAGACTTAAACAGTAAACACCCAAACTGGAACAGCAGGTTAACAACTAGGGACGGGAGAACACTCAACGAACACGCGGACAGAAACAACTACTTAGTAGTAGGGCCTGGCGAACCTACTTTTTACCCCACAAACCCACTACACAGACCTGATATAATAGATGTGGTCTTGACCAAAATGGGAGTGTCGTCGGAGGACCTTACAGTCCTCAAAGAATTGGACTCTGACCACAACCCTGTGTTGTGCGAGATTACAGTAAACACAGACACAGAAATAAAAGGGCTAAAACGACTTAGATCCACTAGTGACTGGGAGGGTTTCAAAACATCTCTCAACAACACACTACCAGAGTTCATTGACATCACAACAACAGAGGAAGCAGATGCAACACTGGAGATATTTACCAACACAGTACAGGAGGCCTATAAAACCAACACAACCTTTGAGACAGTAAATCACGACCAAAGACCCCAGCATCCGGACCTCGACTTTCTGTTCGCTCAGAAGAGAGAGGCGAGGAGAGATTGGCAGAGATACAGATCCCCACACCATAGGGCAGCATACAATAGACTAAGGGCACGAGTAAGACTTAAAGTAAAAGAAATTAAAAGAAACGACTGGAACATCTACGTAACAGACGCCGCACTAGATTCCAGCAAAACCTGGAAAATCACAAAACCATTAAAATCAAACAAAAATAGATCAGTCCCGGCTATACACGGCGAAAACGGCATGGCCTACACAAGCTCGGAGAAAGCGGAAGCCATAGCCGTGACGATGGAGAAACAGTTTACACCTAACGACAATCCCAAAGACCCAGATTTTGTTAGGGACGCTAAGAGATCTGTAAGGGAATATCTAAGCAGACCTATTATTTCACATGCAGACCCAATAACACTAGAAGAACTAAACAACACAATAAAATACCTCCCAAAAAGGAAAGCGCCAGGCCACGACCGACTGTTAAACGAGAAAATTCAACCATTTCCACCTAAAGCCACACTAACGTTACTACACATCCTCAATGCCCTTCTCTCGCTGTGTCACTTCCCCGACGTATGGAAACTGGCTAGAGTGATAACACTTCCCAAACCGGGAAAGGACCCGATGTTTCCTCAAAACAGACGGCCAATAAGCCTTCCTCGACTCCCTCAGCAAAGTATTCGAAAGATTAATTTTAAAAAGACTAAACCACTTCAGCGAAACTCATAACATCATCCCCAAACTTCAATTTGGATTTAGGGAAAAACATTCCACTATATACCCAGTCCTAAATTTAGTCGAAGATGCGACTCAAGCCTTCTCTCAGAAAAAATCAATAGTATCGATATTCTTAGATGTCAAAAAAGCCTTTGACAAAGTTTGGCATATAGGTCTCTTACAAAAATTAATAAAACTTGGGTACCCCCAATGGATCATCCATACCGTCGCCAGTTTCCTAACGCGGAGAAGGTTCCACGTGGTGATGGAGGGCGCCAAATCTAACACACACGCCATAAAAGCAGGGGTGCCCAAGGGATCTTCACTCTCACCTCACCTGTACAACATATACATTTCCGACATTCCAGTACACGTTCATACCAAGGTCAGACTTTTTGCAGACGACACTATGATCTACACCATCAACAAAAACATCAACTACGCCAGTCTTGCGATGCAGAGATACCTGGTTAACTTACAAGACTGGCTCACAAGATGGCGGATCAAGGTCAACGCTGCCAAATCCGCCGCCATAATCATAAGTCGAAGAAACATTCATCTACCAGCCCCACTCACACTATTCGATACGGAAATTCCCGTAAAAACAGAAACAAAATACTTAGGAGTCACAATAGATTCTAAATTAACTTGGAGGAAACACATAGAGGCCACTAATCAGAAAGCCACAGCCAGGTTCGTCCAAATATATCCACTTCTAAAGGGCAGGGAGTTAACCATCCACACAAAAACAATTCTCTATAAAGCAGTGATCTAACCAATAATATTATATAACTGTCAAGCATGGAGTTATGGGGCTAAAACTCACACACAAAAACTTCAAACAACACCAAACAAGATACTGAGAACAATCACTTGGGCACCTTGGCACACTAGAACCACAAACTTACACACGACGACAAATTGTAGACAGCTACAGGAGATTTACAAAGACCGCAACAAGAGACTATACGAGCAGACAGACACGCACACAAACGAGATTGTTAGGGACTTAGGACGCTACGACCCTGCAGAGGAGAGGTTTTACAAACGACCCAGGACGGCATAGTTGAGCTTTAAAACTAATAAACTATCTATTAAAAAATAATAATAAAAAAATACAAAAAAATTATAAAAAAATACTAAAAAAATATTAAAAATACAAAAACAAAAAAAAATTAAAAGGAAAAAAAAATTAAAAAAATTATAGTTAAACTTATCTTAGTTTAGAATTAATAACTAACCCACATATGACAATCAACTGCGCCGGAATGACAACAGACCGCCGACAACACTACACTTAACTACACTGGATCACTTCCAACAATCGCTCATTTCATACCATTACTACCTTAGTCACGACCGGACGCCACTGGGATAACCGCCTAGGTTGTCTACTAGCCAGAGAATAACGCTGGCGCCGGGGGCGGCCCCATATGGGGAATGGAAATGTATCCACCTCACTCCTAATCCCAAGAAAAGAAAATCCTACCCAAACAAGCAACTCTTTATCGCCCTTGCCACCGCCGGACTCCACTGGGATAACCACCTAGGTCAAACTTCTAACCAGAGAATAACGCTGGCGCCACTGACGGCCCCAGATGGGGAATGGATATGTAACCATCCGCGCCAAACCTATTCCCTACAGTCAAGTTAAACCTTTCGATCCTCCTCCCGGAAATCGACTCATGAAACAACAACATATATCATCATCATATCTTATACACACCTTCCCACAACCCAACAAAAGAAAATCCTCCCCAAATCCCGAGACCCAGCGCAATCGTTCACTATCACCAACTTCACTCACAGTGTCAATAATCATTCAATTGTTTGTACAAGGTATTAATTCATTCAAGAGGCCAGGAGTCACGATAGTGACTCAGTACTCTAACACAAATATAGCCCTTTCACAGGCGGCCTAGCTTGGCATCAGAGTCAAGGTAGAAATGTCCTGCGTCGGGCTACAAAAAACACACACCTGTAGTATTCTGCAGGCTCATTTCATCTGTTCCATTTCATCAGGTAAACAAGTTCATTCGCGAGGTTAAGAGTCATGACAATGACTCGGTACTCAAACAACAAATCAGCCCTTTCATAGACAACCTGGCGTGGCATAACTGTCAAGTCAGATGTTCTTTGTCGGGCAACAGCCGAACGGTAGCTGTTTTTTAGTGGTGACCCACCCTGGCGAACCACCGCTACACAAGAGCGAGCGAATTAAAGTGTCATTTTAATTAAGAGTGATTTTGTTGAGACTCCTTTCACCGTTCCTACCTCCCACCGCGACCTCACGTTGCCGGGAATACTTACTACCTCCCACCGCGACTCACGTTGCCGGGACTATTTCCTACCTCCCACCGCGACTCACGTTGCCGGGACTACTTCCTTCCACCCACCGCGACATCCGTGTTGCCGGGACTCCCTCCTTACACCCCTCGACTCTCACCATCGGCTGGTCCTCGTTATCGGCAGTTCCATGAGATGGTATACACCCGCCGCTCCGGCAAGGCCCACCGACAGAAGGCCCTAAAGAAGACAGCGGCATCAAAACAATACTCCACCCGTGGACCCATCTTATACTGCAACCACCAGACCCCCGAACGCCAACAATCCGCTCCATCATCTTCAAGAGTCCCTGCCCCCGAGTTAACTAATTCCTCCCCTCGTCTTCCCCTCTCACCGACCATCCGACCCCCACCTACTCCAATTTCCCCCTTCAGCCCTGAAGGTTACCATTTACATACCCTATCCACCCCAGAACCCGCCTATGTTTTCTCCCCCATCTCCCTTCCTTACCTCCACCCACTGGACTCGCGAGATCGACGCCTAGAAACAAGCGTTACCCGGAGACTGGACATCGACTAGACGAAACAAGTTACCCCGAAGCCGCCATGAAGGGATAACACCATCTATTGAGTGGAGAGGGTACTGGGGGTGCCAACCACGATGGCTCCGAGAGTGCGTATATTTCGTACCGGTCACGGTAGCTCAAAGGGTGCGTTCCATTTAGCCTTGTGGTTCGGGGCGGTCATTTAATGTCGTGTAACAAAGATAACGACTTATGATATGTATCATTGGTCTCGTCCTTCATTCTTCAAGAAGTCGACATTCTTTCCGCATGCAATATTTACTGTGTAACCAGATAAAGGAGTTTTGCTCTTAATGATGTTATTTGTAGTGGTGATGTAATAGCCTGAACAATAAGTTTTGCTATCGATGCAGTTATTTGTGGTGGTGAATGAACCAGTGATGCTGATGGTGTGGTCGACTGATCAAGGAGTTCTGCTGTTGATGTTGTTATTTGTGGTGGTGGTGGTGTGGTAATCAAATCTCGACTAGGATTATGATAAGCCAATTAAAGGTGCAAGGATTAGACAGGGCAGGTTTGTACAGTACGAACAAATAAATTTAAGGTAATTAAACATATTCATATTTTATTGATCACATAATTATTTAATTAATTACATTTAGTGATACACAAGATAGGTGTTGTTGTGGTCTCTGTACAATTGCTGATGCTAATTAATGAAAATGGACAATCGGACCTCTTGTACCTGAGTCTGCACTAGGTTACTTAAAGTTACAGACATAGAATCAAACGTAAAACATAGTAAATTGTTAATCGGCTGACCAATCCACTATTCTATAACAGCACTTCAAAACATTACTTATGATAGTAATTCCTCAGAGAGCGAGCCAACTCAATATATCTCTGCTACATATAGCTACATTTACTCAAGAGAAAACAAGGTAACTATTAAGAAAGGGAAGTGTTTCAGTAAGTAGAAGTTAATTATAGGAAAGGTATGCGTTCACTTTATTTAATAAGAAAACTCAATCATCAAGCTATATGAAGTGCTCCACCTTAATTATTCTAAAACCGAGCAGGACTAAGTCCTCTTCAAGAAGTTACTAGATACAATAAAGTTTACAGTTAAATTCCAACTAGACATCAGAAAGTTAATTAACAAAGGAGTTCACTATCTCGACAATCTAGTGAGTCTAACATGGGAACATCAAGACCAAGGTTACGGGTGATTAGCATGTTTCAGTGAACAAGTTCTGACTATATCCCAATTAGGAATCCCCAGAGTAGCAGTTACTACTAGAATAAGTTAAGAAATGACAACAATAAAAACTCTATAGAAAGGTATACTCAAACACATGAGCTTGAATCCCCACCGGCATTTTAAGGACGCCGCCTACTTTTACTTAAATAAACCAAAAACTTGAGCCAAGCCAGGCAGCAACAGAGAGCCGTAGGTTGGCAACCAAGAATAACTAAAACCTAAATAAAGACAACCAAGCTAGCAAGAAACGAATGACCTAACTAGGTCACCAACAATATAGAACCAAGCCAACGCTACTAGGTCTGGGCGTTTCGCGAGTATACTAGGTGGAAGAGTGATATAACATAATTAAAACAAAGATTTACCAAGATCTACTCACCATAACAAACGTTATTTTACTAAGAATAAACCATCGCTAAGCGGTATATTGCTATAGAGATAAAGCTGAGAGCTACGACATTTGAGGTAAAAAACTAAACTCTCTTTAAAGTAACAAACATTATTAATTTTTACCAAGGAGAAACAGTCGTTAAGCGACGTTTTAAGCTATATCCCTACACAATATAGTTAAACAATTCAGACTCGAACACCTAGGCCATTGGAATGTTGTAGACATAACAATAATACAAGCCAGTGCTATATCCTTGGAGCGGTGGGTGCTATCGTCCTCTGGCCAGGGCAACAGTAGAGTCTAAGATCGTCACGGTCTTGAGTAAACGGGGAGTCATGCGGTTGGTCCTCCAGCGGTGAAAAGAGATCAGATAAGCGTTCAAGTGCGATATTTATTTCAGTACGATATAATATACAGTCATTTTATTCAGGCCAGGTACTTCGTTTTAAATGGCTCTAAATTAGCACATGACTAAGAAATTGGGAGGTGGGGGAATCAACCAATCAAATTCGAGAACCACCATACACGGTGTAAAGTTGAAATGGAGGGGGTCACCGCACAAGAGTGATGAGCAGAAGTTGAGCGAAGTAAATTAAGATGAAAAATACACTTTGGGAGACCAGGTGTAGGTGGAAAGATAATATCTCTATTGACAATAATTTAAGGTAGATTGGGTGTTGTTAATCAATTATTTCATACCTTTTGTAATATAAGTGACTGAATTGGATATATAATTCACAACCACATTTCTTTTACTCTCTGTCACGATCAAACATTTTATTGTGGTATACTCAAAATTATTCAATTTTTTTAAAAATCGATTCCTACTAAAGAGATTGAACTGAAAAGGAAACTTTATCCTGCCACGGTTACAGCTGTTACGGCGACGCCAACAGCCTGGGAGTGGACATGCTCCCGCGAGTTGAACGCAGGAAAGTACAAATAGAACTGCTTGTTGCAGGTGAACCGAACATAACTAATTAGCGATTTTATAGGGCTAGTTTAGAGTCAAATATAAATTGAGGTAAGGTTTTCAAAATTAATTATTTTCTTAAAGTAAACGGAAGAACCACATTCTCATGCCACATATTAAAATATTGTACCAATTTGTATGTTCATTTATATTAATCATGAATTTTAAACGCATTTATCAGTTATTATTTACGTATTTTTAATATAGTAATATATGGTTATAATTTCTTATGTTGTCATCTTGCGTATATGTTTTTTTCACCAGAATAAAGTTTATGTGGTTGTGGAAAAGTTCAGCCCGCTAGTGTTTCATAATTACAAATTTATTAGTTTTACAATTTTTTTCATTTGAACCTTAATATATTACAGGTTTGGACATGTTTTCAGGTAATCTTGGTTATATATTTATGAAATGGGCTTTGTTATAGTTGTTCAAAATATGTTTTTTGGCTTAAGTTCTTAATATATTAAAAAAGGAGTGGTTAAGAATTAACCTAATTGCTTCATATGTCAAAACAGAGCAGACAATAACAGGAATTATAATTTATGTAGATAGTGTTTATTTGATTTAGGTACACTTTAAGCATATTCCTCTATAAATACTAAGGATATAACAACGCCAACATCATATGAAGTAATACGTTAAGTAATGAAAATAAACTTATTTTTTACAGTAGGCCTATACTATTCTCCTAGCTCAGAGAACATTTGACTTATGATATATCCTGAATTAAAAAACTTGTATCAGTTGAAAATTTAAGAAACCCTTTTATGTTACCGGGTTATTATTTATAACTGCTATGGGTTATCAGGCTTTTATTAGCTGTGTCTGGATAGGGCCTAGTCCATCCAATGGCCCTTGGAAGCTAAGTACACTTGGAAATAGCATTGAACTTGAGTTTAAGGGCGAAAGTCAGTTTTTGTTTCTGAATGTTCTTTTAAGTGTATTCATACACAACTTATGGCACACTTACGGTGCTAGTGGCCAACCCCAACTTAAAATGTGGATACGATTTGCCTTTTACTGTACACTTTAATTAAAAATAGCATTTTAAATAAAAAAAAGTAAGTAAACTTTTAAACTAAAATGATTTTTTGTGTTCTTTGTTCATTTAGACCTACATATCTTAGTGTGAACATCTTTTTTGGGGGGAAATATATTTTTAGTTAAAAAGAGATGTAGGCCTATGGTTAAACTAGAAATAATAATTTTTTAAGAATAATATAGTGATTAGTTATATGTTTACTTAGATTAATGACAGGAAATTACCAGTTTCATGTTGGTAGTGTATAGACTATAGACAAACCATTATAAAAATTCAATCTCATTTCATTGAATCAGCTCTAAGTGTACTATAATGTCTGGTGTTTGAACTAACTCCCTAACTCCTTCATAGGCTCCCTCAGTTTATCTCGAGTTTGCTGTATTCTGCTAGCAGTTGGGGGAGGGAAGCAGGTTCAGATGATTCTTCACTTGCCTCCTTGCCGCTTGAGCCGGTGAAATCCCAGTGGTTGCATGGGGAGCATGTTTGATCGAGTTAGAACCTTTGTAAGGCCACATTCATTTGGGATGGAGGGAACTTCTTTCAGGGCTGCATTGAAATAGTGCTTTACAGTCTGAAGCAATACACACACACACACACACACACACACACACACACCATATATCATGTTAACTTTAGCAGGATTTATGAGTTTTAAATATTTAAATCTAGTGCTGAGAATAAGTATATGACTGCCTCTCCTTAATATATTTCAGCTTGTGAGCGTCTAAAATTGCACAAACCTTGTCCTCAGTTGAATGCAGTCGGTCAGCATCAATCCTAAAGCTGAGATATATTATAGGGTAACTTAAGATTTACCTGTAACACATTTCCTTATACATGGACAAGCTCACGCCACAATCTTTTAATAGCTCCAGAACCTTGGTGAAAAGTAATTTGAGTTGTGCAATTAAAATGTCTTCAACAAGTGAAGTACTACCTTCCAGGTCCTAAAGTATATTGGCCATTAATTTTTGGGCCTTCGCGGAAGTACATGCAACTCTAAAGGGCCAACAATTATATTTGAACAGGTGTGGTCCTTGTTATAAGCAATCAAGATGCCTCCGCTAACTCAAAATTGTTGATAAAAGTTGAACAAATAGAGCTTCGCCCATACCTTGCTAGCCTGGACTCACTGAAACAGATCCTCAATCTGAGGAAGTGGGTGCTAATCCACTTAAACATGGATTTAACGTAAACTTATAGTCTCCACAGATTCAAATTCCTCCACACTTTTTTCACAGGCACAATAGGTAAACCAAATTGACTATGATCCATAGGGTCTAAGATTCATTCTTTCTAAAGTTTGCCCATTTCTGCGATAGCCCCTTCTTGAAGAATAAACAGGATTAAATGAGGCTTCATACATTTGGGCTGATTACCTGTTGTAAGGACAGCAACACTTTTACTTTATTAAATTTACCAATGTGATCTGTGAAAACCTCCAGAAATTGCCTGGAAATTCCTTAAAGCACACTCTCTGGGAAGAACACAGGTTGCTCCAACTTTTTTATGGTTTGTATCAACAATGCAAAATCCCAACACACTAATCCAGGTCCTTCCCAGCAACAGCGGACCATTGGACTCCATCACAAAAAATTGAAGGTTTGATAAAATGTTCCTATTATATTTAACCTTTATGGTGACAGTATCACTATCATTGTTAACATTCAAAATAACACGAGAACTGATGTCTACTTTTCATGCCTGACAAATGTTTGACCCGTGAGCAAAAATTGCACTTGTAACTGTTGTAGGCCTATTTACAGTTTTCTCAAGCATGATTATATCCTGCACAGATATCGAAATGAACCCCTTTAGGTAAACCAGGCTGGTGCCTTAGTTGGCTGACTTTCTTAGGCTACGTTGGCTATCCCCTGTAGACATTTGAAAAACTGGTTTCCTTTCTATATTGAAGTGAAGACGCTTGCTTACCACTTGCTAGCACCACTGCTTTAGTGATTGTCAACTTGAGGTCATTTTACTTGAAAAGGCTATCACAAATGGGACCTTTTCCCACCTCTAAAACAAATTTATTTACCATAGCAGAGTCTAAAAGGGAGTAAAATTCACAATATGCCACCACTTCATGTCTTCTTGGCTGTCGCTAATTTACACCGATCAGTGTAAAATCCTCATTTAGCCTCACTATCTCAGGTCATCAAGTTTTGGACGCACTTATTATGTCTGTAAACTTGAGTGGGCCTACTTAATTAATATCCCTGATTTTATTCAACACAGTATTAAACAATGGATGACCTCATCCTCATTGCAATTGTAAAATATTCACAATTTCAACCTTAAACACTTTGTGTGGCAACACTTCCAATTACAAGTCACAACTCAGAATATTCTGTCTGAACACACTCAACTAACTCACGGATCATCATCCTGTCAACTGAACAAAAAAACGCTAGGTATCAACTGCACCACTGTAATATCTCACACTTTTTTGTTTGTTTTTACTTAGCATTGCACCTTAGGTAGGCCTACTACCCGTTCGGGCTATAGCTATAGGTGCCTACAGAAAGACAACAGGCTGCCTACCGTTTCCAGCTCCGATCGGCCCTGAACTCCAGCGCGTGTAGGTATACACAGAGGACACAGATGAAAGCCTAAAAACCTGCCAGTTGTCACGTTACTCTCGCTGTCAAGATGTACAGTTCATCATGTGATGACGAAATTTTACTTCTTGACAGTGTTAATCCAAAATTTAAAAAGAAAAGAAAAACCAGTATTCATCCAATAAATCGTGGTAGGAAAGATCATGTCGAATATCATCATTTATCTTTATTACCTTAAGCCAAACATAGTTTTTCATTTTAGATAGAGAAGCATTTGAGCAACATCCAACTGAAGTGCTTGTTGAATCTAATCAGAGGAACAAAGAGCAACATCCAACTGAAGTGCTTGTTGAATCTAATCAGAGGAACAAAGAGCAACATCCAACTGAAGTGCTTGTTGAATCTTATCAGAGGAACAAAGAGCAACATCCAACTGAAGTGCTTGTTGAATCTAATCAGAGGAACAAAGATCAACATCCAACTGAAGTGCTTGTTGAATCTAATCAGAGGAACAAAGAGCAACATCCAACTGAAGTGCTTGTTGAATCTTATCAGAGGAACAAAGAGCAACATCCAACTGAAGTGCTTGTTGAATCTTATCAGAGGAACAAAGAGCAACATCCAACTGAAGTGCTTGTTGAATATTATCAGAGGAACAAAGAGCAACATCCAACTGAAGTGCTTGTTGATTCTAATCAGAGGAACAAAGAGCAGTATCCAAATGAAGTGCTTGTTGAATCTAATCAGAGGAACAAAGAGCAGCATCCAACTGAAGTGCTTGTTGAATCTTATCAGAAGAACAAAGAGCAACATCCAACTGAAGTGCTTGTTGAATCTTATCAGAGGAACAAAGAGCAACATCCAACTGAAGTGCTTGTTGAATCAAATCAGAGGAACAAAGAGCAACATCCAACTGAAGTGCTTGTTGAATCTAATCAGAGGAACAAAGAGCAACATCCAACTGAAGTGCTTGTTGAATCTAATCAGAGGAACAAAGAGCAACATCCAACTGAAGTGCTTGTTGAATCTTATCAGAGGAACAAAGATCAACATCCAACTGAAGTGCTTGTTGAATCTAATCAGAGGAACAAAGAGCAACATCCAACTGAAGTGCTTGTTGAATCTTATCAGAGGAACAAAGAGCAACATCCAACTGAAGTGCTTGTTGAATATTATCAGAGGAACAAAGAGCAACATCCAACTGAAGTGCTTGTTGAATATTATCAGAGGAACAAAGAGCAACATCCAACTGAAGTGCTTGTTGATTCTAATCAGAGGAACAAAGAGCAGTATCCAAATGAAGTGCTTGTTGAATCTAATCAGAGGAACAAAGAGCAGCATCCAACTGAAGTGCTTGTTGAATCTTATCAGAAGAACAAAGAGCAACATCCAACTGAAGTGCTTGTTGAATCTTATCAGAGGAACAAAGAGCAACATCCAACTGAAGTGCTTGTTGAATCAAATCAGAGGAGCAAAGAGCAACATCCAACTGAAGTGCTTGTTGAATCTAATCAGAGGAACAAAGAGCAACATCCAACTGAAGTGCTTGTTGAATCTTATCAGAGGAACAAAGAGCAGGGGACCTGGTGGTCTAGGGGTAAGGTGTCAGACTTCTGTGCTGGCGGCCGGGGTTCGATCCTCGGTTCCGGCACAGATTTATCTGATTTCCAAACCCTTCCTACACCTCTGACAAGACATCTTGTGAATGTGTGGAATGCCAGGTCGCCACCGTGGTTCGGATTCCACGTTAAACTGTAGGTCCTTCATTTCATCTCACAATCACCCTACCATTACACATTAGCGTAAGTGCGTATAACCCGAACGGGTAGTAAGACGCGGTGCTAATAATAATAATAATAATAATAATAACAAAGAGCAACATCCAACTGACGTGCTTGTTGAATCTAATCAGAGGAACAAAGAGCAACATCCAACTGAAGTGCTTGTTGAATCTAATCAGAGGAACAAAGATCAGCATCTAACTGAAGTGCTTGTTGAATCTTATCAGAGGAACAAAGAGCAACATCCAACTGAAGTGCTTGTTGAATCTTATCAGAGGAACAAAGAGCAACACCAACTGAAGTGCTTGTTGGATCTAATCAGAGGAACAAAGATCAACATCCAACTGAAGTGCTTGTTGAATCTAATCAGAGGAACAAAGAGCAACATCCAACTGAAGTGCTTGTTGAATCTAATCAGAGGAACAAAGAGCAACATCCAACTGAAGTGCTTGTTGAATCTAATCAGAGGAACAAAGAGCAACATCCAACTGAAGTGCTTGTTGAATCTAATCAGGGGAACAAAGAGCAACATCCAACTGAAGTGCTTGTTGAATCTTATCAGAGGAACAAAGAGCAACATCCAACTGAAGTGCTTGTTGAATCTAATCAGAGGAACAAAGAGCAACATCCAACTGAAGTGCTTGTTGAATCTAATCAGAGGAACAAAGGCAACCTATGGAAAGATCAGCCAATTTAGCTTAAAGAATTAAAGATTATTTGCCAACCTTTATTTCATTAGCGACTAAGCGGTAGAATACACAAAGGATGGCGGTAAGACAGTTTATTTTCACAAATTTTAAATTACAGTTGAACGAGTTTTATCAAATATATAAACAGTATACTTAGTAGATATATACATTATATACACACATATACACATACATACATACATACAGTATACATACATAGAGCATTTGTGTAACAGACACATTTTTAAACTGTTAATATTGTACTATTTGTCTTGAAGACCACATTTGTTGGCGCTGAACACTAAAAAAGAATGAAATGGGCAAACTTGTTGGTACCAGGTACCAGTGCTGATAAGCGCGAACCTACTTTCACTATGAAAGGTCCCATCTGTAAGCACACACTCATTGACAACGCAGGTCAACGCCAATTGGCGTTGGTAGTCGGCAAGCAGGCAACCTGTTTTCTTACTGTACATGCCTTTACATATATACTAATTATGATAATGTGTTAGGGATGAGGAAGTATAACCACATTTGCATGGAGAGAGAATTGAAAACCATTTAGTAAAGTGTTAATTTGTCCAAAGTAATTTATTTTATTTTATATAATATATTCACCATATTAATTTGTTTTTAAAATTGTCATAAAATACTGCTATTTTGGTTGTAAAAAATAACTACAATCGTACATACTTTAAATGATGGGTATTATCCTCAAAACAAGTCTCAGTTCTAATTTGATTTAGGCATATTCAAAGCGATAACTTAATTCTACATTAGAGAGAATATGTATATACCAACATATTAAAATAAGCAATCAAAATAAATTATAATACGCTACCCTAAACTCTACTTACCATACAACAGTTTAAGGATCTCAAGATTGGCTCCTATAGTGGTAGAAAGGAAGATATATGCTACTTGGCTCTCATACTAACTTAGCATTTAACTAAGAATGGTCAAAGTTATGTTACGTTAACCTTTTATATTGATTTTACAATGAAAAATATACAAATTTTATGTCTTTAAAGTATTAAGGTGGAAATGTAGGCAGCACAAGAGAAGGTTAAGTATTTTTACAGTTTTTTTATTATAACATTTTTTTGGTCAAAATCAAATATTGCTCCAGTAGAAACATAAGAGTTTAATTTTCTGCTCATGGTGATATCAACAGTTGTTGAATATCCGTCAAGGGTGTCCTGGAATTTAATGACCACTTTTTATCTTCATTTAAAAAGTTTGTAATTTAATGCCACTGTGCTCTTGACAGATATTCAACAAAACTGTTGATATCACCATGAGCAAAAATCAACCTCTTCTTTTGTAGGCCTACTAATCCAGTACCTGCACCTATTTTATTTATTTTGACAAAAAAAAAATGCTATAGAAACTGCAAAAACACTGACCTTTTCTCACTCCCCACATCCCTACCTCAAGGATTAGGCCACCTTTTCTCACTCCCCACATCCCTACCTCAAGGATTAGGCCACCTTTTCTCACTCCCCACATCCCTACCTCAAGGATTAGGCCACCTTTTCTCACTCCCACACATCCCTACCTCAAGGATTAGGCCACCTTTTCTCACTCCCCACATCCCTACCTCAAGGATTAGGCCACCTTTTCTCACTCCCCACATCCCTACCTCAAGGATTAGGCCACCCTTTCTCACAATAACAGGTTAAAGTATAACTAAAGATTTACAAAATCTTGGGTGACCTGGCGGTCTAGGGGTAAGGTGTCAGACCTCGTGCTGGCGGCCGGGGTTCAATCCTCAGTCCCGGCAAAGATTTATCTAATTACCAAACCCTTCCTTCACCTCTGACAAGACAACTTGTGAATGTGGGGAATGCCAGGCCTCCACCGTGGTTTGGATCCCACGTTAAACTGTAGGTCCTTCATTTCATCTCACAATCACCCTTTACCATTACACATTAGTGTAAGTGCGTTAACCCGAATGGGTTAGTAAGACGCGGTGCTAATAATAAAAAAATGATGATGATAATAATAGCTTTGAGTGATCCACATAATCTAGAATGTAGACTAAATGCCAAGCTTATATAGTCTGGTTTGCTGGTTACATTAAGCTTGAGGTTTTATCCTAAACTGGTTCCTACTTGATAACATCCACACAAATGCAGGTACTTTCCCTTTATATTCTAGCCTACCTTATTCACCCAAGCCTATTAGTGTAGTTAAGATGGGTCAAGTCCGGATGGATAGTACAAATGCGGTGTTTAAAATAAAAACTTTGAGCAAATTTATAAAATGAATAGGATTTACAATAATATATAAACTCATGTTTGTGAAAAATACATGTTTTTATGGCTTTGAAAACAAATAATGGTCAACTGCACACACTTTTAAAAAAAATATTTGGCCAAAAAGAAGATTTTGCTTTTGGTTTTGAAATGAAGTAAAGCCTACAGGCACTGTATAAAAGTATCCCTAGAATGTAAACAGCTTTCAAAGGCTGACTCTGATAATATAAATTACCTTTATGTTGTTAATGTAAGCAATGTTAATTTAAACTCTCTGTGAACAACTCTGATCACTCATTAAAATAATCATTCGTCGGATATCAACAACATATATTCCCATCTGGACTGTGTGGGGAACATGGGAATATATGTATTATTGGTCAAATGAGGGCGTATTGTGAGAGAACATATCACTGGTACAGTTAAGCTTTGCTTACCTTATCTATGCTTAACTCCATGACACACCACTGACTAGTACATGAGTGATAAATTATACCAAAACAAAATTAGATAATTTACAATACCAATAATATGTTACATAGCTTAATTTAGTATGTTATTTTCATTTATTTTGCCCCCACCATGCTAACTATATTGTATCTCGATGTTTCTCTAGTATGTTTCAATCAGTGTAAACTGTTAAACCAAACTATATTGTGATAGTGAGATGTTGGGCCACTTTCACAGTCAGATTGAGTACGCATATGAAACTGGCTCATTCCATTTTGATCTTAGTAAGTTTTGTCATCTATTTAGTATAGCGCCCGCCCACACCATGAGGCGTACTCAATCTTACTGTGATACTGGCTTGATCAAAATATTGTTGTATTTAATTTCTAATAGGTTTTATTTCTTTATCTTGTTCTTAGATTATTTTATGATAATAAAGGTGTCTCTTAATCTTTATGTGTTGCTGTGGAAAATGTAACCAAGTGGCAAACATAATGAACACTTCTTCCCTTGCTGGTAAAGTGATCAGGGCTCCATCTTTAAAACGTGGCAAGAATGGTGAAGCTTCTCTTGGAGAAAAGGTAACATCAATCTATATTATATTTTGGTGGTAGATTTTGGATTTACTCAAATATAAAAGTTTGTGTAATCTATTAGTGCTCTATAGAATTGAAGGATCCTATTACATCGACTAAGATCATGTGCAGTTTGGTAAAAGTTTTTTTTTAGGTTAATACAGTATAAGTCTATACCACATGATAGCCCAATAGCCATTGGTAATGTAGTACCGGTATAACTTAGCTGATATACATTTTGTTTTAACATTATGACAGTTTAGTTTCCTATTTTAGCTGGTGACCAGTTAAACTCGTGGGCTACCGAATTTTGGAACCCTGGATTTCAATATATTTTGTGATCTACATGATCTTTTTTCAAGATAATATAAGCCCTCTCATGGTAACTTAACTCATTTTCTCAGCTACTGACATTTTCACTGCCATTTATTTTATATACATTACTAGTAGGCCTATATTCTGGGTACTAGCATGCCATATCAGCAAATAATATAGTATTTTCATCTAAGTGATCACTGGGTGATGAAACCTAGCAGGTTGTACTGGCTAATGACCAATAATTGTATGGGTACTATACTAAAGATCTTGCTATCGACATTAAATAATGAATCCTACAATATATTAACTCGAGCCCCTCTCACCGAATGTATAATAGGTAACTTAGGTAAGTACAGGCATATCTCGACCTTTGTTGCTTCACCCATTAATCTGTTTTCAATTATAGCCATGTTTCCAAATAACATTGCTTTCCTCACTTTTTCTTCACATTTTTTATATCTCGCACTGTAGTTTTTTTCCCCAAGAAATGACTTATAATGTGAGTGACGCTATTAATGTCATTTCCTGGAAATATCTATGCTTACTTGTGTTAGCAAGAAATTCAACACCACCCAGTCTTTGAATAGAAGTCGTCGTTCATTGTGCATTTTTTTTCATGGCTCACATTAATCTCCTATATTGTGATTAAACATATTAGTTCATATGTATTATCATATATGTGTTTGTGTGCCATGGATGACTTAGCTATTTGTATGCTTTAATATACTGCACTGTACTGTACATATTCATAATGGGTCTTAAGTGAAGTGATAAAGTTAAAAGAAATCTCTCTAAGTTTCTCACTTTGCAAGAAATTATTTATTACATTATATTTTATTTATTCTTATGTCTATTTCTGGTTATTTAGGTTGTTGCACGCATTCAAAAGTGTTATATAGTCGTAGTATATTAGTGATTTATGACCCACTTTGGTGGCTGCTTGTCTAACTCGCTACTCTCATGTTAGATTAGACTGCCGAAAATGGGGAGATCGCACCTCGGTCCCTGTCGGGTGCACTTAGGGTAGTTTTTCCTAAATGGTTTTATACTCTCCCTCCACACATATGTGGGTGCACTTCCTCTTAATCAAACCTTCCTAATCCTTAACCCATTAGTGTATATAGTACTTAGGCATATAACTAGAATGGGTAGTAAGATGTGGCGCTAAAACAAGTTATTTATGTTGTTTGGTGGCTCTGATGCACCTGCAAGCCAAATAAAGGCTATGCTTCGACTTTGGTTGGTGCTCTGATCCCTAACTCTCAAAGAGAGAGAGAGAGAGTTATGCTGTAATACAACTAAAAACTAGGCGTCACATTGAAGTGTGGTTTTGGAAAACAATCTAATTAAGAACCAATGAAACCATTTTAATTTATTTTAAAATATACAACAAAATTGTGAAGTTTGAAGTAAAAAAAAAACATTTCACTGTCCCAATTTGCTGTTACGAGTAAAAAAATGTAGAAAACCACAATTACAGTAGATGCGATTTCTCGCTGATCATAGGCTTGTTAAAAAATATCCTTGTAAATCAGACGGGAGATGCTTGGATTGTAATTTTATCATCATCTTCCCTCAATGAGAGGACTAAATTTGCTATAAATTTAATTGTTTGGATGAAAACAGCATATTTTTAAACTAAAGGCATAAATAATTATTCCTAAATATTACATGTTAAAATAGCTCAGTGTTAATAAAAGTAACTTTATTCTTAACCTAATAAAAACAAGTGGACCTAGCTCACAAACAAAGCAAACACTAGACACATAGGCTCTAGGTTAAAATGATTGAACTTCTTTAGAAAGCCTGAGTCCATGAATGTTGGGATCACTTGGTGAAATCTCAAGTGACAACAATGCTCTCAAGTGGGCATTTTTTAAACGGGCTCACTTTAAAGATGGTTTTACTAAAGAGTAGACACAAATTTCCAATAGTGTCATTCAACTAGCTTTCACAAAGCTAGGTTAAGGTAGTGCCTCCCCCCCCTCCCCCACCTCTCTTGCCATAATCCAACCACCCAACTTAGAGTTTACTCAGACTCCACATTACAAAGAAAACATGGAATACAATGGTATTTTTTTGTTCAAGTTAATGGTTGGGGCCTAGTTGTAAAAAAATATTCAAATATTGTTGATTAGGTTATCAAATATTGTTGATTAGGTTAGCTTGAATGGAGGGGAAGCATTGAACACATTCTCAGAGAATCGAATTTAATTTTTTTTTATTCACAATAATAAATTGTTGGTTTCTAAATCCATACACATTAATCAGTCTTGAAATCATTATGGTCTCATTTTTTTCTATAAAAATATATTAAATAATTGGCAAAACCTAGAGTGCAAACCCCTTTGTTTTATTAAACCTGGTGAACCTGGTGGTCTAGGGGTAAGGTGTCAGACTTCTATGCTGGCGGCCGGAGTTCAATCCTCGGTCCCGGCACAGATTTATCTGATTACCAAACCCTTCCTTCACCTCTGACAAGACATCTTGTGAATGTGGGAATGCCAGGCCTCACCGTGGTTTTGGATTCCACGTTAAACTGTAGGTTCTCCATTTCATCTCACAATCACCCTATCATTACACATTAGCGTAAGTGCGTATAACCCGAACGGGTAGTAAGACGCGGTGCTAATAATAATAATAATAATTTATTAAACCTACAGTACATTGAAAGAATATAATTATGATAAATTATTTACCATTCAATTACTTAATAAATATGTATTATGGGTATTAAAATATAATAGCTATAAATCAATACTTATGTTAACGATACAATTATTCTGTAAAAATATAATATTAATTTTTTATTTCATTTTCACAAATTCACAAATTGACAATACATTTATAAATGGATCCTTTACTGCACATATAAAGTTTATGTTCACACATTTTTGCTACTTACGATTTGTATTATTGGGTTTGACCTATAACTTGTCAGAAAAGGTTTGGTCTTTCAATGTGAGTCAGGTTTGTACTACCTGGATGTTTAGTGTCCTTAACCCAACCCTCAGAAACCTTTTCTCCAGCTTGTGGCCTTACAACAAACTTGTTGAAAGTGAGTTGTTTAGTAAAAAATCTCACTTGGGAGCCCTGCAACTAGCAATCCCACCTGCTTCAGTGACCACCATGGCTTAAGGCGTCATTCTTGAAATAGAATAGACTTCCAATGACAGGGAGATGGAGGTTCGACTCTTGGTTGATTGTATTTAGGGGTTTTCCTGCATTGTTTGCCACACTACCTCCCTGCAAATGAGGGTATATTTCATCTAAATTCAACCTTACCCTTATCTAACTCATTAACTTAATAGTACATATGTGATAACCTCAACAGTGACTGTTCCAGAAAAAAGCTAGCGATTCCCAGTGCTCAAGAATTCAAACTTGTTAAAGACCTAGAGAAACTCTGGTGTTTGCTTGTCTATGACCTAGCATAAACACATTTTTTTAGAAAGCTTAGTCATCACCTCTTTATTTAAAAAACGGTACTAGGCTTATAAAACTAAGCACTTTTCATATAACGTTAATATAATGATCTGACTGTCAAATTATTAATTTTATAGCATCCCCAGCAAAAAAATCTAATTTTAATTTAAATATTTTCCAATAAATATTTAATTTGTCCAAGTCAATCAAGGATTAAAAATCATTTCCAAAGATAAAACTGTTTTCAATAGCTTGTGTATATTTAACTTAAATGTTTTGTTTGTTCATTTTAATGGACATTAAATAAGATATATATGATTGCATAGCTATAGAAAAATGTAACTTCAAAAGTTTATTTGTTTCAAGTCCAATAAATGTCTTACCATCCAATATATTTTAAATTGTATTTGTAGTCATTCATGTATGGTGTCTTATTGTTTTTGCAGGTTAAGTTGAACGAGTGCTAGGTTTGACAGTGTCCAGCAATGCTGCTCTTGATTGTGACCCAGATACAGAGCTAGTTGTGTACCCGGCTGGGTAAGTTTGGAACTATTTGTAATTTTAATTTAATTGGAATAAACGTTGTTGAAAGATGGTATTGTTGAAACTCGTTTTCATATATTTCTAATCTAGACATAAAAAAGATGATAGAGAAACATATTTTTTAGGGAAAAGACAGTACATATTTCATGAAGAGACATGACCACGCACGTGCAAAATTTAAACGAGAGGCAAAAATTAATCCTCTTACAAGCACCACAAATTTTGAGGAGTATAAACAAGTAATTTATGTAATAAATGCTTTAAGGTCCATATAAACTAGGATGGAACTGCGTACAATAGGGTTGGGTCATAACACGTCCCTCTCTAATAACAGGCTGGAATACTGAAGTTTGGTAACACAGTGAAGAGGCCTGGGTCAACTACACAGCCACGTAGTCGGCACCTTGTTTATTAGTTTGGTTTAGCTTGCTGTGGGCATTTTTTATTCATTATAGATTTATCTGTTTGATTTGATAAGTTTGGGTGTTAGTATGCATTAGGGGTCTGAGAGCGTGGATTTTTTCATGCAAGTCAAACTTGAGTCGAGTATTTCAAAAGTTCCCAAGTTAGAGTAAATCATTATTTAAAAATCTATAAAGTATATATATATATATATATATATATGTTTATTTTAAAAAGTAAGATAGTATATTTAAAATTTCAAGTCAAAACAAATAAAATGTAAATACCACATCTTTAAAATGAGAGGTTTAAAAATAATCAAAAACAACACATGTTCTAAAAATAATAATTACACTTATTTGTGTAAATAGTAAATACGATTGAAAAAAAAACCTACAAAAAATGGAAATTTTGGATGTTAAATGAGAAATAACGTTATTAAAAAGCATTATATAAAAATAAGATCAATACTCAATAAAAAATTTAATAGAAACAAATAATATGGTTTCAACACTCATGTATTCAAATACATTAAAAATCACACAATTAAATAAAAAAATTAGTAAATTTACATTTATGAGCTAATATTCCTCAAAATAAGCCTCAATAACTTTTATTACCCTCCATGGAAAGGTAAGAATCGCTAGCAGTTAGAAATTTGTAGTTTTTCATATTTCGTTTATTAGTCCTTACTGCATGATCACACCTTCTATTCCAATTCCATTCCTCTATGCACATTTGTGCATACGCATGTGCCTATATGTGCTCTCACTCTTTTTACGAAATTTATTTCAATTAATTTTTAATGATTAAGAAAGTAAAAAAAAGTCTAGTTGACAATATGGAATAGTGAATGCTTTTTTTTTTATCTAAATGTGGTGCTTTTGGTTAAATTTTTATTTCATTGTTGATTAACACTGGTTTTAGACAGATAACCAAAATAATTCTATAGTTAAATATTAACTAATGCTAGTTTTGTAGAATAAATTATTAATACAAGTTTTAAATAGAAAGTTCAAAATTACAAATATGTATTCTCAATGTTGAATTTTTAATTTAACCAAAACTATAATTTTAGAAAGGGACCAAGTAAAAATAATGATTAGACCCATCAAAGTATTTTGTGATCTATTCAGCTATTTTATTTTTCATTGCCCTTATCATAGAAATGCAACTTAAAAAGAGGATATTTTTCAACAAGGACGAAATTATTGAATTAATTTACCAATCTAAAGTAGTTTTAGAGCTCTATTATATTATTATTATTGCAAAATTTTATATTAATTTTAAAATCATTGTTAATTACTAAATGATTTAAAAGTGAAACTGCCGATATTATCTAAATAGCCTATACTAACTTTATTGTCTAAAAAATTTATTCATTCATAGGGCCTACATCAAGAGGCTTGAAAATGAACGAGCCTACAAAACTCTAGATTTCAATCTTGAACTTTAATGAAGAGCTTGTTTCAAAGCTCGAAATCTGAATACTCGCAAAGCCCTAGTATACATATATCTTATTAATTAACAATTATTTAGGTTGTACATGTTTACTTAACTATGGTAAAAAAATAATTATTTTATGACAGCTAAATAATATGCAAGAAAATGTTTTGTTCCCTATTGTAATAGCAATTATAATTCCTATAATCTTTGAGATGTGTAAATGTTTTAAATTTTATTCTTGGTGAAGGATTAAAAAAAATTATTAAAATATTCTCATATACTTACTGTCTTCATAATTGGAATATGTGGCGCAGTTAAAATATTGGGAAGAATATCTAAAACAGATTTTTATAAAAAAAAAAACATTGTTGTTTGTGAGAATATACCAGAGATTGTGTCATTTTAAATTCAGGGCAGTTCCAGGAATATTTCCTTTTTCGACTATTTGTTCATCTTGGTTGTGAAAATTGAAATTGCCAAATTAATAATGACACATTTGATGCATGAATCATAGTATTGTAGTTCTAATATAACTTGAACTAAATGTGCACTCAATGAAATTTATGTAGATTTTTGACAGTAAGATACTAACCGATAACCTAGAACCTATGGTTTCCAAACTCCACTTCATACTTTAACAAATAAACTAAATTTTTTGGGTATACATTAATTTGAAACAGATTTTATAAACCAATGTCACTCTAGTACGCATTATAGCTTACTGTTGACAAAAAATTTTGAAACATATATCTAGATCTTAAATGTAAGAATATATTACCTAGACAAGATATGTTCTTAAATAACTCATAATTCATATTTTCTTTGATTCTGTCATCACTTGAAAATCTATGTATAGTTACAAATACATGGCCTTTTAAACTTTTTAGTGAAAATATATTGCCCAAGAAAGAATAGTGAGTTATCATTCTACGAAAATTAATTTCTTCCAATTGATTTATTGTAATAAAAAAAATTCAGTCTACATAATTTTTTATTTATATATATTTTTGAGAGTCAGATCAATTTGTTTGTAATCATTCTTATCTTTTGAAAAAAAAGGGTTGGGCTTGTACTGCACATTTGTGTTCATTGTTGTGTTAAAAATAATTAAGCATGAAATTTTAAAAATATATGAGCAAAAAATTTATACTGTATTCAAAGAAACAAATGACCTACTGTTATTTAAATATGTTATACAGCTAATTTTATTTAAATATATGTTGTAAAGCTACATATAGAGACGTAAATTGAACCCGGACCCTTTGAATAGATAGAAAAATAATGCTCATACTAAGCTTCAAAACAAGACTTTTTTTTGCTATTTTTAACTTTATTATAGTAATTATATTTGTGAATCAAGGCTCCCTACCATCTGGAAAATCTGGAAAACCTGGAAAACAAGGGAATGTCAGGGAATTTGGTTTGACCTGGAAAATTCAGGGAGATTTCAGGTAATTCTCAAATTTCCTAAAAATGACTGGAATTTTTAAAATATAAAGTAAAATTTTTTGGAAGTGTTAAAACTATTTTGCTAACAACTTATTTTTACTTTCTTCTTAATAATTAATTAAAAGTTGTGATCGTAACGTGTGAACTTTACAGTGAAGGAAGGCTATTACTATATTGTGGCATTACGTAATCCAAAAAACATTTGTGCATTTGTAAACATTAGGGTAAGTCCCGTGGTCATCGTTAAAGTGTGAGAAAGAGTCTGCACAGCTTTCAATATGACATGTAATACACATGCTGGTATTTGATCTTTTGTATTCTTAGTTCCAAAATAGGGGACAAAATAGTGTTTCCCTCATTATTTTTTATATCATTTGGATCTTAATTTTTAAAAAGTAATGATTTAATTACTTATTATGTTACGACACATAGCAAAATAGTTTATACATCACATCAAAAGCATTGCAAATTTGCTTTTTCAGTTTAGTGACCCTTTGGCATGCTCAAATACATATTTTTTTATGTTTTCTCAATTTAAATGACATGCGAATGGTATTGAAGCCCATAATGTTACCTCTCAAAACCCCCCACTCACTATTTACAACTAGAAATAAAAAAGTTTAGTGTAAATGTGTGAAAAGCAGTGCATATATACTCCAGAAAAAAACTTCAAATAAACATGTAAAAAATAAATTTATTTGTTCATGAAAAAGTTTAAAATTTTTAAATTCTAAAGTTTTTTTAAATGTCTGATATATAATATCTTTTTATAGAACTGTTATAAAAATCCTACAAATCGTGACCTATCATAACATGACTTTATTTAATAGAGGAAGGTTAGATATATGTTTTGAACCTTTAGCTTTAATCTTAGTACACATTTCCACATAAACTTTAATTTTTTGAAACTTTTAGAATCACATTTGTAAAATCCACCACAATATATTATTAAAAACACTGTATTTTTAAAGATAAGATATTTAAAAAAAACCCACCTCAGTGACCTAGGTAGCTAACACACTAGTTTTGTGTTGAGCTAAACTACTGGGGATGGGGGGATCGAGGTTCAAATATCGCTCGAGTGAACCCGGTTTTCCCTCCTAATTTGGCTTCCCCCCCTCCCTCCACGCAAATGCAGGTTTACTTTCCCCTTTTTTCAACTTTCCTAATTCCTAACTCATTACTCCTAATTAGTACATAAACGTTGTAAACCAAACAGGTAGTAAGACACAGTGCTAAAAAATAAAAAAAATAAAAATCTTTGATATATATTTTTTAGCTTAGAGTTATAAAATATTTTGTCACACTGTCAAATTTGACATTATTGCTGTGGAAGATTTTCAGAAGTATTAAGGGTTTTATTTGGGCCCCCATAACTTCATAAACTATTATTTAGATTAGATTGTTTGAAAAAGTAAAAATGGATCACAAAATATTCAAAGATACTATGTGCCAACTTAATCAAAATTTTAAAATGGTGGGTTCATTTTCTTCAATATTGTTGAATTTACTGGGATGACCCGCTTGATTGTTCATAAAATTTAAGTTTTTGAACTTATAGCCCTTAGGACAATGTATTTTTTAGTTAGATGGAATTTTTCGTTTCACCCTGTCAAGTTTCTCAAACATTTTATTGTAAAATAAACCTCATAAAAAATATTTTCAAACAACAAACAAATCAATTGAATGTCTGTTATTGTCATATTATAGAGGAGTCACTGTTGCAAAATCATAAGGGAAACCAAGTTATTGTTAATAAATTGTTATACCAAGGTCGTAAAAAGGTGGGGGTTATAGGAGTTCAAACTCCCTGTCTTCCTCGAAAAAAAAAAAAATTGGGGTGTGTATTTATGTACGCGCGGGAAAATGTTTATTTCTTTGGCATATTAAAAAATTTTTTTAAATTTGCAGCAAATAATTAATTAAATAAAATGATAGTTTTTAGTATTAATTATGAAAATAATATATTTTAATTTATATCAAAAATAATACATACGTATTTAAACCTCATTTATTTTGGGGCCTTGAAAAAGTTAAAAGCACAATTTTTTTCCTAATATTTACGAATGTAAATAATTTTAAATCAAAATATTCAATTTAAATACTCTGAATTAATTATTACACTTTTAAAATTCCATTGTATGAACAAAAAACCGTGTTGTGAATGTAGAAACTAGAAACATGTGGATAAATATTATTATTTTGAAAACAGTGATAGGGGGGCAAGGTACCAAATCGCGACTAACAGGGTTCTATTTCTATTTTGTTGGTATTTTTTTTTTTCCGAGATTTAAAGAGGGGTTTCTAACTTCACCTGTTACTTTTGTGTTACAGGATGGGCGATTTTAAATTTCACTCTATCTTTTTTCAAAACGCGCCAAAAAGAAGTATAACTTCAAAAAAAATATTTACAATTTAAACAGGACAAAATGTTTTTGGCACCTATTTTATTTAGAATTTGTCAATCGAAATATTGAAAAACTTGTAGATAATGTTGTTTTATTTGAACTTATTCACAAAATTAAAAGTTTTTTTATCATTGTATAAGAATTTTTTGAAAAATTAGGTTCAAATTTATTTTTTTTTTGGACACAAAAAAAAACTGCAATTTTAATTCCAAAGTATCAAGCTTCAATCTTCATCTTTAAAATTACTTAATAAAGAAAAAAAGGGGCCTGGGGGTCTAGGGTAAGGTGTCAGACTTCTGTGCGGCGGCGGGGTTAATTCGGTCCGGCACAGATTTATTGATTTAAAAAACCTTCCTTCACCTCTGACAAGACATTTGTAAATGTGGGGAATGCCAGGCCCCCACCGTGGTTGGACCCCACGTTAAACTGTAGGTCCTCCATTTCTTTCCCCAAAACCCCCTCCATTAACATTAGTGTAAGTGGATAACCGGAGGGTAGAAGACGGGGGTGCTAAAAAAAATAATAATAATAATAATAAAAATTAATAAAAAATAATAATGTAAAATAATAAAGAATAAAAAATATGTAACCATGCTGAATCTGAGCAAACCACATCATAAGAAACCACCAGCGAACTCCAGACTTTTTCTGAACCCTGTGATGCTGTCAATGTTTTATTGAAATAGACCCTTTTTGATGTAGGCAGATACCCAATAAAAGGATAGTGACAAGATTAAACTCAAACTCCCCTCTACTCCTGGATTCCCGGGATTCATTTCAATTTTTGCAAGTGGAAAAGAATCTCGGTTCCAAATACAATGGTTTACCCACTTTCCTGGCTTTTCTACACTAAAATGATGGTTCACTTTTTAAATATTGGTTTTTTTTTTCTAAAGACTTTGGTGAAAAGGATCAAGTCAAAAGTGAAAGAGCCATATAAAACCGGGAAAGATCCCCTTAAAATGTTTAACGCCCATGAAAACCACAATTATCATATAAAGGGAGTGATGTCCACAGATTATGAAAGTATTAAAGCAAAAACCTAGAATTAGGAAAATTTTTTGTTCTGCAAGGGGAAAGCAAGTGGAAGAAAAAAGGGGGAAAAAAAATCTTCCATTGTTGAAATAGTAAAATTTGTGGTCAGCAGGAGTTTTTACTCAAAGGAACCGTAATGCTAGGCCAGTTTAGTTAAAGGTGATGAACCAGTGTTCAATGATGAAAAGTTTATGGTGCTTTTAAGGTGATAAGGAAATGTGGGGTGGGAAATAATAAACTACTGAGGATGTTGCTCTGAATGCTTCTTATATTAGTCCAAAATTTTCAGAATAAATGTTAAGTATTTTTTGGGGAAAAAGTTCAAAAAAAAAATGGTGAGAAATTTAATGATGTAAGATCTTATATATTGTTGATGAAAAAACGCTATCTGGACTGAAGGTTATCTCTTTGTGTAAGATACCCAAAAAAAAGGTAGGAAATTAATTCATAACCAAATAAGATTTTCTTTGTTTGTCGAGTTGAAAATCAAAGGCTTGATCTGGCCCTACTTTTATTACTTCTTTCATAATTTTTTTATTTACCGTAATAATTGATTGGCCAAAGGTTTGCGGTGTTCTGTAATGAAAGGGTCATTCAAAGGAATTCAGGGATTTATCAGCACAAGACCCCGAAACCATTTATGTTCATTGCATTTTGATTGCTTGCATTCCCTTGAATTTGCTTTGTGTCATTTTGTCTCTACAAGATCGAAATTGCTTGGAAATCGTGAAGTTATAGAAACTTTCCTAAAATCATCACTAAAGTCAATCAATTACGCACATTAAAACCGTTTTTCCCTTATTTGAAAATAAGACATGAACGGTGATGAGTGAGACAAGATGGGTAGAAAATCATGAAAGCCTTTGAAATTCAAGATTTAAGTAATGATAAAGAATTTTAATTTATTACAGTTTTCCTCTTTGAAGTCATTGTTTCCCAAGTGGTTTGTTGTGGCCTTCGCGTTTTGGGACGTTAAATACTTTAGTGGTGCTTTATTAAACTTTCCCCAAACTTTTTGTATTGTGAACATTTTGCTGGTTACCAAACCCCTTTCCCTTCACTTGAAAGACATTTGTGAATGGGGGAATGCCAGGTTCCCGTGGTTTGGATTCCACGTTAAACTGTAGGCCCTCCATTTCATCTCACAATCCCCTACCTTACACTTAGCATAAGTGCGAAAACCCCGAAGGGTGTAAGAGTGGTGTAAAAATAATAAATAATAAAAAAATTATAAACATATTTGCAACATTACCGTAACAACTGCATGCGAAAAAAACATTATAAACTTGAGAAACTAAAAACAACTTTGGGAAAATTGTGGCAAGGAATGTTAGGGATTAGCTTAATGTTTGGCATAGGGCAGTTTAAATTTCAATGAACAAGTCATTAACGGTTTGCTATGAAAAAAACAAAAGGGTTTGGGATTTTGTTTTTAAAGTTGTTTGTTGTAAAAGGTCCCTCTTAAAATTGTTTAAACTTTTTTTTCAATAAAAATCGATTTGAAAATAAAATACAGCATTTTTTTTGTCCTTAGTTTTTGTTTGGGGGGGACTCCCCCCCCCCCCCGAAATAAAATCCTTGGTATGACACTGGTGATAGTTTCAAGTAAAAATAAATTTTTTAACAGATTTTTTTTTTTAATAATTGTCAACCTATTTTGTTTAAGGGGTTAAAAAAATTCCCAATAAACTTACTCAAATGGAAAATTTTTTGGGGTTTAATGTTATACAGTTTTTTTTTATAATTTTAAAATCTATTTCCAAACCAGGTGTCACCATAAAAGTTCAATATTTTGAATAGTTATAAAATTATCTTTCTGAAATATCTTTTGTTAATATTTTTGGTATTTTTAATATTATGCGGGTGCACTGTATTGCTATTAACCCCAATTAAGAACCCCCAAAGCCCCTTTAAACAGCTCTCGTAAAACCCATACTTCCCGGCACTATCCCTGATGGTCATACTTGGTAAAGGAGAGTGGGGCCCTTTTTCCTTTGGTAAGGGTTTGGGGACTTCATGAAGAGGGCCCCCAGGAGTTCAGGTGGCAGTTCCCAGCCACAAAATGGCATCAACTGTGTGGTAATTGCGTTTGCATAATTGGTGTATTAATTTCACGAAAATATTGTGTGTCTTTGAGCTTGGTTTTTTCTTGGTTGAATTTGAGTCAAATATTTCAAAAATCTCCCGAGTTTGAATTGATAGCTTAAAAATTTTTAAAAATGTTAATGTTTTAAAAGTAAAATATTTTTTAAAATTTACCGTCAAAAAAACAAAAATATTATTCATCTTAAAATTTTGGGGTTCTAGAAATATACGAAACAAACAATGTTCTTGAAATAAAAAAACTCATTTTTTTCAAGAGTAATATTTTTAAAAAAAAAACCTAAAAAAGGAAATATTGTTTTTAAATTGAAATAACACTTTTATGAAAATAATTTTGATATAAAATCACTAAAATAAAAAAATAACAGAAAAAATATTAAAAGATTACAACATCAATTTTTTAAAGGGATTAAAAATTTCCCCTAGTGATTTAATTTAAAAAAAAATTTTAAACTTAATGAGTAATATTGTCCAAAAAATGCTTTCAGAACTTTATTTGCCAAAAGAAAATGTAAGAATCAAAACAATGGTTTGGAAATTTTAAATGTTTTTATTTCGTTTTTGTCCTAAGTGTAATAAATTTGAATGCTACCCTTTTTCTCCAATTTATTCCTTATGCTAGTTGCATATCAACGTTGTATGGCTTGTGCTAGAAAATTAAATTTCGAATTTATTTCAATTTAATTTTTAAGTTTGTAAAAGTTTTGTTTAAATTTTTAAAAAGAAAATAAAATTTGGCCAAACTAATATTCCTAGTAAACAATATGAAAAAACCACCCCCAATCTTTTTCCCCCTTTTGGTCAGGGTTTTTTTAGTTAAAATTCCTCCTTTTCCTCCTGCACTCTCTTCCCCTCTCCTTTCATTTGCAACTTGTGTATCTGTTTCTCCATTCCCTTCCTGGTTTCTTTGTGGTTTTCCTAAATACTTCATATCTGTTAATTTCTTGGAAATCCCCTTTCCCCCTTTCCTCCCCATTTGGCCCAAAAATCTCATCCTTGCTTCTTCAACTATCATGTAACCCCTTTAGCCGAACTTTGACCCTTGATCTTCATTGTAAACCATATCTTCTGCGCGTAGCACCTCCCCACAAATTATGCCCATGGCCTCCCCTTTTTTGTTTCTCTTAACAAAATCCAAATTTTGCTGCTTCCTGCTACCCAACTATGGGAGAAATATGTCTATATAGGTATTAAACTTTATATTGGTGAACTGGTATATTTTTTTTTGTAGCACCCAAGGACCGATTGGGGAAAGTTAAAAACCTTGTGGGGTAGGTATTGAAATTTTTTTTTTTTTTATGGAAGCACAGTTTTATTATCTAAAAAAAAATGGGAAAAATTGAGCTTGCTTATTTTTGCGCTTTTTAAACAAACCATGGCTCTATTGTGGAGGGTTTGAAACTCAAAAATGGACAGTGAATATCCATTACTATTATGTTTGTTTCTTTTCTTAATTACACTCGTAAAGAAAAAATCGGTTTTGAAAAGGGAAAGGCGCCCAAAATTTAATAATAGAGAATTTTCATTTCATTCTCCCCAAAGATATGGGAAGTCAGTTTTCATTTTTTACCCAGAAGGAACAAAGGGTGAAGTTGCATTTTGGGAAAAAATCTTTTTAGTTCTTCATTAGAAACTAGGTCAATAAGGTTATTTATCTTTATTTTTAACATTATCTAATCTTTCCCAAATGCATAAAGGGATTTTGTCTTTTCTTCTTCTGGCAAGTAAAATAAAAACCCGCTCTGATAGGTTTGTCATATGATGAAAAAGACTTTTGCCCCAAATATAATTATGTAAAAAACCCTCATTTCCCTTTTCACAATAGTTTTACCCGAATGGTAAAAACGTTTCACCCCTTTTGAAACACAAAGTCTTCCATGTTTTCATCTTTTGTTTCAACCCTTCTTCTTGTCACCCATTGTAAAAAAAGGGAGGCCCATTTTTCCCTTTGTATGGACATCATAGGACTATCAAATTGTATTTGAAAACAAAATATATATATATAAATATATATATATATATTTATTATATACTACTAATAGTACTAATATAGTAAAATTACTTTAAAAATGGTTTAGGAATTGGGAAGGTTGAATTAGGGGAAGTGAACCCGCATTTGCGGGGAGGGAGGGGGAAAAAACCATTTAGGAAAAACCCCCCCCAGTTCACCCGATCGAGATTCAAACCTCGATCTCCCGTCCTCAGCGGTCAGCTAAACACGACAACCCACTTTAAAGCCAACTACGCCACCAAGGCGGGTTGAAAACAATCAGTCGCATAAAACTTATATATAAAAGCAGCTTTTGTAAAGCCAGTACGGGTTTGCCCAAGATTTTTTTAAGGGTGGAAGGGGGAAAATTAAGAAAAGGCAGTGTTTCTACAGTTTTTGTTTTTTTAAAAAAAATTTTTTTTTGGACAAAAGAAATCAAATAATTCTTCAGTAAAAACCCACAGATTTTAAAATTTCTTCACATGATGACCTCGAAATTTGTTAAATATCTGTCAAAGTTACCCTGGAATTTCATCAAAACCTTTTTTCCTTTCATTTAATAAGTTTCTCAACTAATTCTGTTATGCTCATGACAGATTTTTTCAAGAACAGTTGTCCCTTTGTATAGTAGATAACTAGACTTTGTTTCTACTGAATGTTATTTTATTTATTTTAGCCAAAAATTTTTCATCAAAAAAATTACCAAAACTTACTATAGCCCTTTTCTTGTGCGTCACTTTCCACCTCACCTAAAATGTAAACTTTAGGAAACAAACCAGTTTGCTTTGAAAACCCTGCAACATATTTAAAATTTTCTTCAATACAGACCCATCATTAAATTACACATTAACACAATTTTTTTATTGTTGAGATGATTCCCCTTTTATGTAGCTCCATCCATTATAAAATTAAAAAATTTGTTATAAATGTAAATTTCAAATTCCAACAAGAGTACAGATTTTTCCTCAAATCTGTTTGGAGTAAGATGAAAAGAGCTTTCTTTTTTGTTGAGAATGTTGGAAAAAAAATTATCAAGTTATTCAAGCAACGGTATTCTTAATTTGAAAGCAATGTCTTTTGGTGGGATTTTTATTTTATTTTACCAAATTCACCCAATGGAGGTTTTCTTTATCACTTAATGCTATATGGCTTCACATTCCCCCGCCCGATTTTTTGTTGAACAATTTTCATTTTTAAATTCACAATTATTATCCATTTAAATTGAAAAATATTCACTTATCTCTTTTTAAAATTTTAAAAAGCTACCCAAACCCTCACTCCCTTTATTATCATTTAGGGCAAGGGTTTCCCCGCTGGCATTTAGGGCCCCCACAAAGTTTTTTGTTGTCTTGGAGAAGTATATTATTAAAAATAGAATTGAAGTTCTCTTTCCTTCCCAAACCTTAGCCGATTATGATGTGGGGCCCGCCACTAGACTCGTGTATTCAATTTTTGGCCCTCAGTCACCTCTAAGTTGAAAACCCCTAATTTTTGGGGATTTTGCAGCCACTCAAGTACAGGGGCGCAAAATGATCTCACAGTTTTCGCGCCACGCGGTTTTAGTGAGTAAAGGGAGGGGGGGGGGTGGTGGGAATAGGCGCCTTTCAGACCTACACGTGGGGCATTTTTGTAGCCATGGAGCAGTGGTCGGGTTGAGCATCGCGTGTTTGTTGTCGAGGCGTTTTTTTTAAAATGGTGATTTCCCGTGTTGCTAGCCCGCGGCAGTTCCCTTTGGCGGGTTTTTAAATTTTGGGGCCACGAGGGGGAGTTCCGACACGCACCAAAATTTTGCTGTGGGTGAGTAACTTCAGAGCTACCGGTTTAGCGTTTTAAAATGAAGTCGACAGGCTGTCCAAGGTCATCCTGGACGCCAGAGAATATCAATAGAGTAAGGGGAAGCTGTGGAAGCCAGGGCCCTTGGCGGGCCGACCCCCATAAACCGCTGTTTTCCCTTTTGGGGTGGAAATTTCCCCTTTTTTAAATTTAAAATGTAGAAAACAACCACCCTCTCCCTGGTGCACTTGGGTAAGATTAAATGTCAGGGGTCCTTTACACAGAGCAAGGACAAAACCACAGATACGCTGAGAACATTTGTTCCCCGGTCTCGGCTCACAACTATGTTTTCATCTGCGCAAAGCGCCCTACCCACATTCACAAATGGCAGGGAAAGCGCACACAACCTACCTCTTTTTTTTCTTGTCTTGCCCGATGCTTGTTACCTCAAAAATTTTCCCTGTAGTGTTGTGTGTGTTTTCCTTTATATTTTTGTCTACAAAATGTTACTTTTGTTCAAATTTGCATTTAATCCACCCTTTTTCTTCCTTACTTTGCTTTAAAAGGTTATGGGCCCAGGTGCCCAGGTACAAGTTACAAATTAAAATCAAACTGTGATTGGAAAAACATGCGTGCGTGAAACCGCCACTAACCATGATTAACATGAAACCGCAAGAATTTTTAATGGCCCCAACGAACAAAACTACGACCGTGGAAACTGCAAATGTAGGCCGTGCTAGTGAAAAACGACATGTGGGAATTTAAACGGGACAAATTTCAAAAAACTGGAACCCGGGGGATACCGAAAATCCCGCCAAGGGGCTTGAAAGGGAAAGAAACGATCAGAAGGGAAGATCGGACTAATCTTGTCAATATATCTAAACAAACTTAAACAGGTAAAATACTTTGACATGCCGTGTGCCATGTAAACTAGGCTGCGAGAAAATTTTAAACAGTCCAAGGGGCCGGCTGGAAAAACAACACTTTTTAAAAAGATTGACTTTTTCCCAAAATGGCGGAAAGGGGGAGACATATGTGACACCCCCAAAAAAATTTTTTTGGGCACCCTTGACAAGCTAAGT